>OY787609.1:15092717-15243762 GCA_963678935.1 Umbilicus rupestris
ATTCCAAGTCATATGCGAGAACATGAAGACCGAAGGGGAGAGCGATGAGGCGCTGAAAATGAAGGCATTCCCATTTTCGTTGTGTGACAGAGCCAGACATTGGTTGATGAACTTACCAGCCGGATCAATTCACACATGGGAGCAGCTACAGAAGAAGTTCCTGGATAAATTCTATCCCGCAGCAAAGATCGCGCTACTCAGGAGGGAACTGGCCGCGCCAAGGCAGAGCGCAGGAGAGTCTCTGTCAGAGTATTACGAGTGTTTCAGGGAGCTAGAGGCCAACTGCTACAATCATGGCCTACCCCAGAATGTGCTGATGGAGAACTTCCTAAATGGATTGCTGCCCATGGAGCTGAGATTATTGAACGCATGCGCAGGAGGCGACATTTGCAACATGTACCCAGAAGACGCGTGGCAGCTGATAGAAGACTCTGCTGGTCAGGTACGACATCAGCTAACACTTGAAAATAGTCGTGCTCGTTCTGTGCATCAGGTAGAAACAAGCGCTGAGATCAAGGAAATGAAGGCCATGCTACAGAAGTTGATGAGGTGCGCAGATTGCACAACCAGTTGCGCCAAAGGTATGTGAATTCTGCAGGTCCACCGAACACAAGACTGATGAATGTCCCACACTATTTGAGGAATCTGGAGATGTCAATGCTCTCGGAGGATGGGACAACAGAGGACCACCAAGGCAGAATCAGCCGCGTTTTGGACTGGCAGCAAATGGATTCAGATGGAAGGAGGAGAACAATTTCCAGAGGCAGTCCACAGATCAGCGCGCGCCACAGCAGACGCAACAAGCTGCTCCCTACAATCCACCGCATCGCCGCACTGACGCACCAGCGCATAACAACCAGCAACCAAGGCGATCTTTGGAAGATATCGTGGGGCTGCTAGCAGACACAGTACGCAAGAATGACGAGAAGTATGACAAGAGGTTCGAGTCCATTGAAAAGCAGCTATCACAGATCGCAACCACGGTATATGAGCTGAAAAAGAGCGATGGCAACCTGCCTTCGCAAGTGATTCAGAACCCCAAAGGAGGAGTCAATGCAGTGACACTGAGGACTGGGCGCACAATAGGAGCAGAACAGACCACGAAGGCGCCCGCGCAACCAGTTGCGCAAGTCCCGGATCCAGCAGAACAGAATGCGCAACAAGAGCAAGATGCGCAACCAGAAGTGCCAGCCACAAGCCAGCAGGGCGAAGCGCCAGGTATAACACAAATAAATGACAAGGGCACGAATCGTACTAATATACCTGCACCTTTCCCTGTGCAGGCACCCTCGGCTAGAAAGGAAGCGCTGGACAAAGAGCTATACGAGCTATTCAGCAAGGTGGAAATCAATATTCCCCTTATCGAAGCAGTTCGGCAGATTCCCAGGTACGCCAAGTTTTTAAAGGAGCTGTGCACAAACAAGAGAAGGAAAGGCGAATGCGCACAGGTAATGCTAAATGCGCAGGCCTCAGCGATCGTGCAACATAAGGTACCACCTAAGTGCCGAGACCCAGGTACGTTCACTATCCCTTGCACTTTAGGTAAGACCACAGTGAGCAACTGCATGATCGATTTAGGCGTGTCCATTTATTTGTTACCTTATTCCCTATATACGACATTGCGCCTTGGACCACTAAAGCCTGCAGGTCTCACTATTCAGCTAGCAGATCGATCGTGCAAACAACCTGCAGGCATGATAGAGGATGTCCTTGTACGAGTAGGAGAGCTGGTGTTTCCAGCAGATTTTTATGTGCTGGAAATGGAGGGTGAATCAAGCACCAGCAGTGCGCAGATCCTATTGGGCAGACCTTTCCTTATGACCGCGCGCACGAAGATAGACGTGTAGAGGGGCACGCTCTCCATGGAGGTAGATGGCGAAGAGATCCATTTCAATATATTCAAGGGGATGCAGCACCCACACGAGGACGCCACAGTGCACGCGATGGACAGCATTGACGATTTAGTCTCAGATGCACAATGTGCAAGCGCAGCAATAGAACCAGAGCCACTGGCACAGACAGAGTTGGAGGAGCAGGAACACGAGGAGCTGAGCAGTGCTGAACCAGAACTCAAACAGGTACATGATATAGTTCATATTTGCACTGCCAATAAAATCTTGCCCTCTATTGAACAGGCACCCAAGGTCGAGCTGAAGCAACTCCCAGAACACCTCAAATACATTTTCCTGGAAAATGAGGACACCCTGCCAGTAATCATAAAGAAAGGATTAGAAGAGGAGCAGGAAGTGCGTTTACAGCAGGTGCTGCGCAGGAACCAGCGCGCTATAGGATGGACACTGGCAGATCTGCGTGGAGTGAGCCCAGACGTGTGCATGCACAGAATACTATTGGAAGATGGTGCCAAAACATCCAGGGAGGCTCAGCGCAGATTGAACCCAAATATGATGGAGGTTGTGCAGAAGAAGATATTAAAGTTGCTTGACGCAGGAGTCATTTACCCCATCTCGGACAGCAAATGGATCAGTCCAGTGCACGTTGTGCCTAAGAAGGGAGGAATCACAGTGGAAGAAAATGCGCAGGGCGAGCTTGTTCCCAAGCGCATACAGACTGGATGGCGCATGTGCATCGACTACAGGAAGCTTAACGCAGTCACGCGCAAGGACCATTTCCCGCTACCGTTCATAGATCAGATGCTGGATCGATTAGCAGGTAAGCCTTATTTTTGTTTCTTGGACGGATATTCAGGGTACAACCAGATACCCGTAGCTGCGGAGGATCAGGAGAAGACCACATTCACCTGCTCGTTCGGTACATTTGCGTTTCGGCGCATGTCATTTGGGCTGTGCAACGTGCCAGGTACGTTCCAACGCCTTGTCATGAGCATTTTCTCTGATATGATTGGTATATATGCATAGAAGTGTTCATGGATGACTTTACTGTATATGGAGGTACCTTTGATGCGTGTTTAACTCATCTAGATAAGGTCTTGGCGCGCTGCATTTCTAAGAACCTAGTGCTTAATTATGAAAAATGTCATTTCATGGTAACGCATGGTGTAGTGCTAGGACACATCATCTCAGAGGAGGGCTGATCGCGCGTCGTTGTGCGCGTCAAATATAATTCCTTCCTCTCCCACTAGTACAGCGGTTAAGTAAGGGTCGATCTCCACAGGGAGCAAGCAGTGAGTCTTAGCCAGTAACCTACACTTAAGAAAACGGGGGTTGCGTGAGTGATTGGGGGTTTTGCGCGATGCGCGAGTAACAGCAAATATCGTAACGCGGGAAATTGCACTAGACGTGCGCAAGCAGTAGAGATGAAGTACTATATTTATGAGAAGTATTGGGCAGACAATCCTCTATGAATGCATTCCTTATCATCGACTCTAAACGTCTATAGCTTGTGTTTTACTTGGGTTAGTGTCCGGTAAAGGCTTCCTAACACGTGCGCATGTTCCGTTCAAAGTTCATGTGCTATTAATCCTTAGAACTAGACTAAACAGCTGCGAATCCTGTCACAGTAGCAGCTGCCTACCCTAACTCGTTACTCCTAGTTGTCACGGTAAGTTTGCGGTTCAAGGCTTCCCCTACGCGTGCAACTAGTTTAACATGTGACAAGCGAGCTACACAGGCAAGTTTGCGGTTCAAGGCTTCCCCTACTTATGCAACTAGCTGTCTCAGTACGCGCAGAATTAATACAAGTAAATAAACTATGCATTAAGCTCACGTCTCAAAGGAATACATCACAGATTCATGCCCGACCAACACTAAGTGTTTAGCTAGACATGCTAGTGGTAAACATCATAAAATAGTAAGATAACATCTAATGTATCAGAGAAACGGTAGCAAACAGAGCGTGCAGTTTGTCTTCTCGGCTGGCGCAGTCGGCTGGCGCAAATCCTCTCAACAGGTCCGTGTGTTTTCCAGTCCTGCTGCACAGTGCCTCCTTGCGTCCTCTGGTGCCTCTGGAACAGCCGTTTTTCGAACTCCTTGAAACCCTAGACTCTCTTTCTTCTT
This sequence comes from Umbilicus rupestris, assembly GCA_963678935.1. Taxonomy (NCBI): domain Eukaryota; kingdom Viridiplantae; phylum Streptophyta; class Magnoliopsida; order Saxifragales; family Crassulaceae; genus Umbilicus; species Umbilicus rupestris. Next base: position 15,096,692 of record OY787609.1, read on the forward strand.
ATACTGCTCAGGAGGTTCATCTTTTGGCAGCTTCCAAATCTGGTTACTGGGACTTTGCGCCTGGCGCACGGCATTGGTTAGCGCAATCGGGTAGCGCACCTCTGCTGTCCTTCGCCATTTCTTCTTTTGTTTGCGCCGCTAGCTCCACAGGCTGATCTTTCACTCCTAGAACGCTGCCTGTTAGCGCGTATCCGACTCAGGGGCTCGTTCTGACCTGATATACAAAAACATTGGAAACGAGTAATCTTGCCCATAAAATATTGCAAATAAGCAAGGGGTTATGATCTAAATAACGTGTATAACTAGGCTCTATCAAACCCCCCACACTTGCCCCTTGTTCGTCCCGAACAAGTACTGAAACGCGGATACAATTACCTTTTCTGGAGACTAGCGCACAGCCTTGCATTCTGGCGCAAGATGCACAGTTGCTCAACTTGTGCTGCTCTAACACCTGCGCACAACTGCACTCAATAGTTCTAGTATAATAATCCCGAAATTTCATTACCTCTCAGCCGGGATGAAGATCTTTGGATGACTGGGAGATAGCTCTTCTTAGGCTCCTGGTTGTCAGCTCCCGCTCCGAAGATAGGTATATGGTTTCTTGCGCGAGCTTCTTCCAGTGCGTGATTCGTTCGCACACTTCCTGGGAACCTGAGCCTTTGATGATATCCTTGTGGTCTTGCGCACGCAGGTACTAAGTAGTGCGCATGCTGATTCTTTGTAACGCAAATCATCTGCTTCTGCTGGTATTTTTTCTTTTGTACAGCTTCCTTTCCAATTTTTTTTATTTTATTCCCAGAACAGTTCCAATCTCAGCCTTCGGATAGCAGCTATGGAACTCGTTCCGCTCTCCCTCCTTGGTCTGTCTGCGCCGGTCAGCGCACGCGTTTACATCCGCGCCCGCTTTCCTTAGCTTGATTTTCAGAGAGAAGGTGGTCTGTTTTCCCACCTCGCCACGCTTGGGTATTTTGCCTTTTTGCATCTGCGTGACTGAGCGCGCTCTGTTGTTCCGAAGGTTGCGAAGCACCGGCCTCCACTAGCGCACTCAACCATATACCTCGCCTTCGAAGCACGAGCGACTAACCGCCTCTCTGGAGCATTTCTATCAACTCCACATCCCCTGAATATCCCAACTAACAGGAGCAGAAAAAACGAAAAAATTATGCTAAAACAGTAGATAGCAGTGCACACAATACGGATAGCGCAAAACAAGCTAGAGCGCATGCGCATCCTGCACCTTAGCGCACTACTGCTACTAATTCTCTTCAACTTAAACTAAAAAAATGCTCAGAAACATAAAATGTAAGAGTAACGCCCCCCCCCCCCCCACACGTGAACAGAGACGTGTCCCCACGACTCAAGCTCAAGCGCACGGAGGTGGCGCACATGCATGCAATGCAACGACAATAAAGAACATAAGAGTAAACACGAATAGTCACACAAAATATAGCAAGGGGTTCACAGAATGTAGGGCTCAAATATTCAGCGCACAAAATAGTCACAAGACGCAGCAATTAATAAAAGACACCACCCTAAAGTAAAATCACTGCGCCTGCCCTTTGGCCTTAGAAGTCCTCCGAGCTAGATGCAGCCTCTGAATCCTGCGCTACAGCCTCTGAAGAATCAGTCGTGGAGGCGGTGCTGGAGGATGGGGGTACAATGGTGAGGGGGTCAGGCTGCTCGTCCTCGGAGAGTGACTCCCATAAGGAATCGGAGTTGACGCTGGGAAAGTTAATTGGGGACTCCGGAACAGAAGGCCGGGCAGGGGAAACGGCTGGTGGTGGTACTGGGTCTGGGACAGGGGTGGGCTCTGCTACTGGGGCTGCTGGTGCGGGTGTAGGCTCTGCTGGGGCTGGGGTTGGAGCTGGTGCTGGAGCTGGAGCTGCTGAAGTTTCTGGGGTACGGGTAGGAGGTGGATGGTGCAGGCTGAGGAGAGGGGGAATTGCGTCTCCAAATTTCCACCCGGATGGTGGACTCATACTTAAATCCGCCCCCTCTGGCACTAAGTATTCGAGCACGCGCATGACGTTGAACAACATGCGCTGCTCGGCAGTGGCCTCCTCAGGCGCCGCCTCAGTCTCAGTCCTTGGGCGCTTGGCAGGTGCACGCGGGGGAGAGTCCTCTATGGAAATGGTTACTGGCTCCCCTTGTGGTGCACGGGCCCTCTGTTGTGCTCCAGTCTGCGCCCGAGTCCTTGGGCGCCTGACTAGAGGCACCTCTGGTTCTAGGGCCTCCTCCATCTCATCGTCTGCTGCTGCGGCTGCTGCAGCTGCTGCTGCGCCTGCAGCTGCGCCCTGCGCACTGCTCTCCGCCCTGGCCCGCGCACTGCTCTCTACTCTGGCCCGCGGTGGTCTGGCTGGCTGCAGATGGTAGCACCACTCTAGTGTGCCATCGTCCCGAACGGCTACCGCCCTGATTTGCAGCATGTGAGCGCGGTCCAGAGGTATAGGCTGCACCAAGGTGTGCTCGGGCACCTCGGGCTCTCCATGTAAGCTCCGCAGCAAGTGCGTGATAAGCCCTCCACACGTCAGCGGCCCTCTCATGCTGACTCGGCTCCAATGGTGCACCATGTTCAGGATGAACAGCACCTTCCGCTCATAATAAAGCCCCGTCAAAATCTCCATATCCAGGAGGCTGATCTTTGGTGCGCCATTGAAACGGCCAATGATTGCGTAGGCCACGATGCGCCATAAGTAGAACAGCCACGGGTCGCGCAGCTCTCGGCCCCTGCTGCGCCCCGCGGCGAACGCTGGCCCTGTTGCCATGTCCCTCCAAGCCTCCTGGTTAGGGTGCGTGTCTAACTCCTCCTCACGCACCTTGGCGCACCCAAATGCGCGCCTCAGCCTCCTTTCCGAGGCTATGAACCAGACACCCCTGTGTCTATATCTAATCTCCCTGTCCCCCGCCTCCATAGATGCCAGGAACTCACACGTGTCCTCCTGGTCTGATGCGCTGCGGAGGTCCATTAGCGCCTCCCACCCGGCAATCGCTAGCCTCTGCGCCACGAGGTCCTCTAACCCTACCTCGCGCAGGAAATCTCGACAGATGTACGGTGTCCCGTACATGTCCAAGCTAATGAATGCTGCGTACTTGTTAGCGAAAGCCGCTGGGGTTACCTGGTCTGCGGCGGGTCTCATCGTGCGCTGGCTCTGGTCAATCGTGGTCAATGCTCCCCAAAACCCTAAAAATCGAAACTGCTCAGAATCCTCCGAAATTGGCACCGAACGAGCGCCTACTGGTCGCCTACACAACGCACAAAACAGCACTCCAAGCCGCGCACTCTAGCCTGGTGCGATTTCAAAACCCTAAAAACTGTCTTCTCCGCGCAAACCCTAACAGAAGCGGCTCAAAGCGGGATCGGGGGTTACCTGGGTGCTGTGCGGTCGTGTGGTCCTTGAATCTCTCTAGACGGACGGTGGGATGAGCGCTGATCGACGGCAGAGGTCTGAGGGCGGGAGCTTGTGTGTAACGGTCGAGTGAAAAAGTGCTGGGAATTTTTCTAAGTCTGGCCTTATATACCCCTATGGCTGGCGCAACTGACCTGCGCATTGAGAGGCGCACGGTCCTGCGCACTTGTGTGACTAAAAACTACCAAACCCTAAACTAAGCTAAAAACACTCAAAAAAAAAAAACAAAACAAGCAGAATAAAATATGCCAAAATAAAATGTGTCGGGTTACCTCCCGACAAGTGCCTTTGTTTAACGTCGTTGGCTCGACGGTACCTCGTTACGTGCCAAGTAGTGCGTCTGCAGCCTCCCCCACTCTTGCTCCTGAGTGTCCCTGCGCCAGTGCTCGTGTTACGATCTCAGTGGTCCTGCGCAAAGGATAAAAGGGGAGGTCAGCATGTGATACATTATTCGTAAGGAGGGCAGATGCAGAGGAAGAGGAGATATAGGCGATGGGTGCTAGTTCTCCCTCTGAAACATCTGGTGGTGCGTCTGGCGCAGCAGCTTGCTCGTCTACTATCTCTGGCTCGGCCAAGTCAATGTTGCGTGCTGCGCCATCCCAAGGTTCGCCCAAGTACCGTTTGACTCTCTGCCCGTTAACCTGAAAACGATGTTGGTGCCCGTCTTCTAATTCAATTGTGCCGTAGGGGAAAACCTTGGTGACGGTGTATGGTCCCGTCCACTTGCTGCGCAGCTTCCCAGGCATGAGCTTCAGGCGTGATGAAAATAATAATACCTGATCGCCTGGTTCAAATGTGCGCCGGAGGATGTGCTTGTCATGAAACGCCTTGGTGCGCGCTGTGTAATCGCGCAGTCCCTCATAGGCGTCCAGGCGCAGCTCTTCTAGTTCGCTCAGCTCAAATGCGCGTTCTTGGCCTGCCTCTTCCAAGTTCAAGTTGCAAATACGTAAGGCCCAATATGCCTTGTGCTCGAGCTCCACTGGCAGGTGGCATGCCTTCCCATAGACCAGCCGGAATGGTGAGGTTCCAATGGGTGTCTTGTGTGCCGTGCGGTATGCCCATAGCGCATCATCCAGGCGCTGGCTCCAATCCTTGCGCGACGGCCTCACAGTCTTTTCCAAGATGCGCTTGATCTCTCTGTTAGAAACTTCGGCCTGTCCATTCGTCTGCGGATGGTAAGCGGTGGACGTCTTGTGGCGCACCCCATAGTGCTTGAAGACTTGCGCCACAACTCTGTTGCAGAAGTGCGTCCCCTGGTCGCTGATAACTGCCTTAGGCACTCCGTACCTGCAAAATATGTTAGTTCTGAGAAAATCAGCGACAGTCTTACCATCATCCTTGCGCGTGGCCTTAGCTTCGACCCATTTGGACACGTAATCCACGGCCACCAGTATGTACTCGTACCCGGCAGATGGGGGAAATGGACCCATGAAGTCGATTCCCCAAACATCGAACACTTCATCCACCAGAATCGGGGTCTGCGGCATCTCGTTGCGCGCGGAGATTCCTCCAGTGCGCTGGCACCTGTCACACTTCCTGCAGTGGTCATAGGCATCTCTGAATAGGTGCGGCCAGTAGAATCCACAGTCCAAGATCTTCCTGCTCGTGCGCTTGGGACCGAAATGTCCTCCACAGGCGTGCGCATGACAAAACATCAATACAGAGTTAATCTCATGGTCAGGCACGCAACGTCTTAATATCCGATCTGGACCTATTCTAAGCATGTAAGGATCATCCCAAAGGTAATGCTTGGACTCATGTTTCAATCGCATGCACTGAGTTTTATTGAAATGAGGAGGGAACGCACCTGTGACCAGGTAATTTGCGATATGCGCATACCATGGTACCTTACCTGTTAGCGCCATTAGGTGCTCGTCAGGGAACGTCTCCTTGATCTGCCCCGGCTCCTCATCCTTTACGATCCTGCTCAGGTGATCAGCGACGGTATTTTCCGTGCCCTTCTTATCTTTGATCTCCAGATCGAATTCCTGAAGCAGAAGTACCCAGCGCATCAGGCGCGGCTTGGTCTCTTTCTTGGATATGAGGTAGCGGATAGCTGCGTGGTCCGTGTAGATGATGACTCTGGCGCCTAGAACGTATGCTCGGAACTTCTCCAGCGCAAATACAATTGCCAGAAGCTCCTTCTCCGTGGTGGTGTAGTTCTTCTGCGCGGAGTCTAGTGTGCGCGATGCATAGTAGATGGCATGCGGCTTCTTGTCCTCGCGCTGCCCCAAGACTGCTCCCACTGCGTAGTCACTTGCGTCACACATCAGCTCAAATGGCAGGTTCCAGTCTGGTGCGCGCATCACTGGCGCACTGGTCAGCGCTTCTTTCAGCTTATCGAACGCCGCCCTGCACTCATCAGTAAAATCGAAGCACACGTCTTTTTGCAACAGGTTAGACAGGGGTATGCAAATCTTAGAGAAATCCTTAATAAAACGCCTGTAAAACCCAGCATGCCCTAAGAACGATTTCACGTCGCGCACGTTGGTGGCATAAGGCAGATTAGAAATAATATCTATCTTAGCTTTGTCTACCTTAATACCCTCCTCTGAAATGATATGACCTAGTACTACTCCGTGCGTTACCATGAAATGACACTTCTCGTAGTTTAGCACTAAGTTCTTAGAGATGCAGCGCGCTAAGACTTTATCTAAATGTATTAAGCATGCATCAAAGGTACTCCCATATACAGTGAAATCATCCATGAACACTTCTATACATATACCAATCATATCAGAGAAAATGCTCATGACGAGGCGTTGGAACGTACCTGGCGCGTTGCACAGCCCAAAAGACATACGCCGAAACGCAAAAGTTCCGAAGGGGCATGTGAACGTGGTCTTCTCTTGATCCTCCGCAGCTATGGGTATCTGATTGTAACCTGAATATCCGTCCAAAAAACAAAAGTAAGGCTTACCTGCCAAGCGATCCAGCATTTGGTCCATGAAGGGTAGCGGGAAGTGGTCCTTGCGCGTTACAGCGTTCAGCTTCCTGTAGTCGATGCACATGCGCCAGCCAGTCTGTATGCGCTTGGGAACTAGCTCGCCCTGCGCATTCTCCTCCACCGTGATTCCTCCTTTCTTTGGCACAACGTGCACCGGGCTGACCCATCTGCTGTCTGAGATTGGGTAAATGACCCCTGCGTCAAGCAACTTCAGAACTTCCTTTTGCACGACCTCCATCATATTTGGGTTTAACCTGCGCTGAGCCTCCCTGGATGGTTTGGCGCCATCTTCCAACAGAATTCGGTGCATGCACACGTCTGGGCTCACTCCGCGCAGATCAGCAAGAGTCCATCCAATGGCGCGCTGGTTCCTGCGCAGCACCTGTTGTAAGCGCGCCTCCTGCCCTTCTTCCAATCCCCTCTTGATGATCACTGGCAGGGTGTCCTCATCTCCCAAGAAAATGTACTTGAGATGCTCCGGGAGTTGCTTCAGTTCGATCTTGGGTGCCTGCTCAACAGAGGGCAAGATTTTGTTAGCAGTGCAAATATGAACTATATCACGTACCTGTGTGGATGCTGGTTCGGCACTGCTTAGCTCCTTCTCTTGCTCCTCCAGTTCTGCCCGTGTCAGTAGCTCTGGTCCTATGGTTGCGCTCGCACACTGCGCTTCCGTGACTAAATCGTCAAAGCTGTCCATTGCGTGCACGGTAGCGTCCTCATGTGGGTGCTGCATCCCTTCGAAGATGTTGAAATGGATTTCTTCGCCATCTACCTCCATGGAGAGCGTGCCCCTCCACACGTCTATCTTCGTGCGCGCAGTCATCAGAAACGGTCTGCCTAGGAGGATCTGCGCACCGCTGGCGCTTGATTCACCCTCCATTTCGAGCACATAAAAGTCTGCTGGGAACACCAGCTCTCCTACTCGAACTAGGACATCTTCTATCATGCCTGCAGGTTGTTTGCACGATCTATCTGCTAGCTGAATTGTGAGACCTGCAGGTTTTAGTGGTCCAAGGCGCAAGGTCGCATAGAGAGAATATGGTAATAAATTGATTGATGCACCTAAATCGATCATGCAGTTGCTCACCGTGGTTTTACCTAAGGTGCAAGGGATAGTGAATGTACCTGGATCTCGGCACTTAGGTGGTACCTTTTGCTGCACGATTGCTGAGGCTTGCGCATTTAGCATTACTTGTGCGCATTCGCCTGTCCTTCTTTTATTCGTGCACAGCTCTTTTAAAAACTTCGCATACCTGGGAATCTGTCGAATAGCTTCTATGAGAGGTATGTTGATTTCCACCTTGCTGAACAGCTCATACAGTTCCTTGTCCAGTGCTTCTTTTCTCGCCAGTGGTGCCTGCACAGGGAAAGGAGCAGGTATGTTAGTACAATTTTTGTCCTTGTCTTTCGAGTGAGACATACCTGGCGCATTGCCCTGCTGGTTCGTGGTTGGCGCTTCCGATTGCGCCTCTGGCTCTGGTTGCGCACTCTGAGCTGCTGAATCTGGGACTTGCGCAACTGGTTGCGCGGGCGCCTGCGCGGTCTGCTCTGTTCCCACTGTGCGCCCAGTCCTCAGTGTTACTGCATTAACTCCTCCCTTAGGGTTCTGAATCACTTGCGAAGGCAGGTTGCCATCGCTCTTTTTCAGCTCATACACCGTGGTTGCAATTTGTGATAGATGCTTTTCTATGGATTCGAACCTCTTGTCATACTTTTCGTCATTCTTGCGCACTGTGTCTGCTAGCTGCCCCATGATATCTTCCAAGGATCGCTTTGGTTGCTGATGGTTCTGCGCTGGTGCGTCTGTACGGCGATGCGGTGGATTGTAGGGTGCAGCTTGTTGCGTCTGCTGTGGTGCGCGCTGATCAATGGGCTGCCTCTGGAAATTATTCTCTTCTCTCCATCTGAAACCATTTGCAGCAAGCCCAAAGCGCGGCTGATTCTGCCTCTGCGGTCCTCTGTTGTCCCATCCTCCAAGGGCATTCACATCTCCAGTTTCTTCAAAAAGTGTTGGGCACTCGTCTGTCTTGTGCTCAGTGGACCTGCAGAATTCACATACCTTTGGCGCAACTGGTTGTGCGCTCTGCGCACTCATCAGCTTCTGTAGCATGGCCTTCATTTCTTTGATCTCAGCGCTTGCCTCTACCTGATGCACAGAACGATTACGACTACTTTCAAGTGTTAATTGATGTCTTACCTGCCCAGCAGAATCTTCTATCAGCTGCCATGCATCCTCCGGGTACATGTTGCAAATGTCCCCTCCTGCGCACGCATTCAGTAGTCGCAGCTCCATGGGCAGCAGTCCATTCAGAAAGTTCTCTATCAGCACATTCTGGGGAAGCCCGTGATTGTAGCAGTTGGCTTCTAGCTCCCTGAAACGCTCGTAGTATTCTGACAGAGACTCCCCTGCGCCTTGCCTTGGCGCGGCCAATTCCCTTCTGAGCAGCGCAATCTTTGCTGCTGGATAAAATTTGTCTAAGAATTTCTTCTGCAGCTGCTCCCATGTGTGAATAGATCCTGCAGGTAAATTCATTAGCCAGTGTCTAGCTGTATCATTTAGTGAGAATGGAAATGCCTTCATTTTTAGCGCTTCATCGCTTTCCCCTTCGGTCTTCATGTTTTCGCAAATGACCAGGAACTCCCGCACATGCTTGACTGGATTTTCATTGTTCATTCCGTGGAACTTGGGCATGTGATGGATGAGTGAGCTCCTTAGCTCGAAGTGACCGCCAGGTGGAAGCACGATGCACCATGGCTGGTTAACAGTGATAGGGGCCGACATCTCGCGCACTGTTCTGCGTCGCGCGACTTGTGGCACGGGCGGCGCATGATACACTTCAGCGGCCCTCCTTGCCTCAACCTCGCGCTGCACTTCCTCTCTGAATAGGGCTGCGCGGTTATGCGCCCTTGCTTCCTCTGGGGTTCTGTCTCCCAGGTTATCTCCAACCACACTGTTATCCTCCATGTCCTGATCCAAACTCAAGAAACGAAATTAAATGGCAACGAAGTTGTTGCGTCTGTCAGTGCGCAACTAGAATCTGCGCAGCGCAACTGTTTCAAGGTTGCGCAGGCTGATGTAATTGTGCGCTGTCAGAAACAACAACGAGAAAACAAAACAAAATGAAATAGCTAGTTACTAAAATGAGAAATGTAAGCTAGCTAACACTTAGCTGTGTTGCTCCCCGGCAACGGCGCCAAAATTTGATCGCGCGTCGTTGTGCGCGTCAAATATAATTCCTTCCTCTCCCACTAGTACAGCGGTTAAGTAAGGGTCGATCTCCACAGGGAGCAAGCAGTGAGTCTTAGCCAGTAACCTACACTTAAGAAAACGGGGGTTGCGTGAGTGATTGGGGGTTTTGCGCGATGCGCGAGTAACAGCAAATATCGTAACGCGGGAAATTGCACTAGACGTGCGCAAGCAGTAGAGATGAAGTACTATATTTATGAGAAGTATTGGGCAGACAATCCTCTATGAATGCATTCCTTATCATCGACTCTAAACGTCTATAGCTTGTGTTTTACTTGGGTTAGTGTCCGGTAAAGGCTTCCTAACACGTGCGCATGTTCCGTTCAAAGTTCATGTGCTATTAATCCTTAGAACTAGACTAAACAGCTGCGAATCCTGTCACAGTAGCAGCTGCCTACCCTAACTCGTTACTCCTAGTTGTCACGGTAAGTTTGCGGTTCAAGGCTTCCCCTACGCGTGCAACTAGTTTAACATGTGACAAGCGAGCTACACAGGCAAGTTTGCGGTTCAAGGCTTCCCCTACTTATGCAACTAGCTGTCTCAGTACGCGCAGAATTAATACAAGTAAATAAACTATGCATTAAGCTCACGTCTCAAAGGAATACATCACAGATTCATGCCCGACCAACACTAAGTGTTTAGCTAGACATGCTAGTGGTAAACATCATAAAATAGTAAGATAACATCTAATGTATCAGAGAAACGGTAGCAAACAGAGCGTGCAGTTTGTCTTCTCGGCTGGCGCAGTCGGCTGGCGCAAATCCTCTCAACAGGTCCGTGTGTTTTCCAGTCCTGCTGCACAGTGCCTCCTTGCGTCCTCTGGTGCCTCTGGAACAGCCGTTTTTCGAACTCCTTGAAACCCTAGACTCTCTTTCTTCTTATACTGCTCAGGAGGTTCATCTTTTGGCAGCTTCCAAATCTGGTTACTGGGACTTTGCGCCTGGCGCACGGCATTGGTTAGCGCAATCGGGTAGCGCACCTCTGCTGTCCTTCGCCATTTCTTCTTTTGTTTGCGCCGCTAGCTCCACAGGCTGATCTTTCACTCCTAGAACGCTGCCTGTTAGCGCGTATCCGACTCAGGGGCTCGTTCTGACCTGATATACAAAAACATTGGAAACGAGTAATCTTGCCCATAAAATATTGCAAATAAGCAAGGGGTTATGATCTAAATAACGTGTATAACTAGGCTCTATCAAGGGCATCAAGGTAGACAAGGCTAAGATAGACCTTATTTCTAATCTACCTTATGCCACTAGCGTGCGCGACGTGAAGTCATTCTTAGAACACGCTAGGTTTTACAGGCGTTTTATCAAAGACTTCTCTAAGATTTGTATTCCCCTGTCTAACTTCTTGCAAAAAGATGTGTGCTTCGATTTTACTGATGAGTGCAGGGCCGCATTTGATAAGCTTAAGGAGGCGCTGACTAGTGCGCCAGTGATGCGCGCACCAGACTGGAACCTGCCATTTGAACTGATGTGCGACGCAAGCGATTATGCAGTAGGTGCAGTCCTGGGGCAGCGAGTGGACAAGAAACCGCACGCCATCTATTATGCATCGCGCACACTGGACGCTGCGCAGAGGAACTACACCACCATGGAGAAGGAGCTTCTGGCAATTGTGTTTGCGCTAGAGAAGTTCCGTGCATACGTTCTAGGCGCCAGGGTCATCATATACACAGACCACGCAGCCATCCGTTACCTGATGTCCAAGAAGGAAACTAAGCCGCGCCTGATGCGCTGGGTGCTCCTACTGCAGGAATTCGACCTGGAGATCAAAGACAAGAAGGGCACGGAGAACACGGTTGCGGACCACCTGAGCAGGATCGTGAAGAAGGAGGAGCCAGGGCAGATCACTGAGACATTTCCCGACGAGCATCTGATGGAGCTAACAGGTAAAGTACCATGGTATGCGCACATTGCGAATTACCTGGTCACAGGTACGTTCCCTCCGCATTTCAATAAAACGCAGTGCATGAGATTGAAACATGAGTCCAAGCATTATATTCGGGATGATCCTTATATGCTTAGAATAGGACCAGATCAGATATTAAGGCGCTGCGTGCCTGACCATGACTTTAACTCTGTTTTGATGTTTTGTCATGCGCACGCATGTGGAGGACACTTTGGTCCCAAGCGCACCAGCAGGAAGGTCCTAGACTGCGGATTTTATTGGCCGCACCTGTTTAGAGACGCATATGACTATTGCAGGAATTGTGACAGGTGCCAGCGCACAGGAGGCATATCAGCGCTCAACGAGATGCCGCAGACGCCAATTCTAGTAGATGAAGTGTTTGATATATGGGGAATCGACTTCATGGGGCCATTTCCCCCGTCTGTCGGCTATGAATACATATTGGTCGCGGTGGATTATGTCTCCAAATGGGTCGAAGCTAAGGCCACACGGAAGGATAATGGTAAGACGGTCGCTGAGTTTCTGAACACTAACATCTTTTGCAGGTACGGGGTGCCTAAGGCAATCATCAGCGACCAGGGGACGCGCTTTTGCAACAGGATCGTGGCGCAAGTTTTCAAGCATTACGGAGTGCGCCACAAGACGTCCACCGCTTATCATCCTCAGACAAATGGACAGGCCGAGGTCTCCAACAGAGAGATCAAGCGAACCTGGAGAAGACTGTGAGACCATCTCGCAAGGATTGGAGCCAGCGCCTGGACGATGCGCTGTGGGCATACCGCACTGCGCATAAGACACCAATCGGGGCTTCACCGTTTCGGTTGGTCTACGGAAAAGCATGCCACCTGCCAGTAGAGCTAGAGCACAAAGCATATTGGACCTTACGCATTTGCAACCTGAACCTGAATGAGGCCGGCAAGGAGCGCGCGTTTGAACTCAGCGAGTTAGAAGAGCTGCGCCTGGATACCTATGAGGGACTACGCGATTACAAGGACCGGACAAAGGCGTTTCATGACAAGCATATCCTCAGACGCACTTTTGAGCCAGGAGACCAGGTATTATTATTCTCCTCACGCCTGAAGCTCATGCCTGGAAAGCTGCGCAGCAAATGGACTGGACCGTACACAGTCACCAAGGTCTTCCCCTATGGAACAATCGAATTAGAAAACGAGCACCGGCATCGTTTTCAGATGAATGGGCAGAGAGTCAAACGGTATCTCGGAGAACCTTGGGATGGTACAACGCGCGACAATGAGTTGGCAGAACCAGTAATAACAGATGCGCCAACTGCCGCGCCAGAGGCACCACCAGATGCACCAGAGGGAGAACTGGCGACTATTGCTCACATTTCTTCTTCCTCTTCATCTACCCTCGTTACTGCAGACTTCTCACATATTATCCATGCTGACTATCCTTCCCACCCTTTGCGCAGGACCAAGAAGAACACAACACATGCACAAGCGCAGGATCACTCAGGAGCAAGAGTGGGGGAGGTCGCTGGCACACATTTGGGCACGTAACGAGGTACAGTCGAGCCAACGACGTTAAACAAAGGCACTTGTCGGGAGGTAACCCGACTCGTTTTACTTTTACATGTTTTATGTTGTTTATTTTGCTTGTATGCACATGTTCTGCATGTGCGCGTTCCCTGTGCGCTTGAGTTTGAGTCGTGGGGACACGTCTCAGTTTAAGCGTGGGGGGGGAGCGCTACACTTACATTTCGCGTTTTTTGAACTTTATAGTGTAGCTTAGTTTTATTGAAGGAAACAGTAGCAGTAGTGCGCTTGTGTGCGGGTTGCGCGCACTGTTCAGCTTGTTTGCGCTATCCATATTGCACCGTGCGCTATCAACTGTTCTTAGTAGTTTTTTTCGTTTTTTCTGCTCCTGTTAGTTGGGATATACATGGGATGTGGAGTTGACAGAAACGCTCTAGAGAGGCGGTTAGTCGTTCGCGTTTCAGAGGAGAGGTATATGGTCGAGAGCGCGAGTGGAGGCCTGTGCTTCGCGACCTTCGGAACAAGAGAGTGCGCTCAGTCACGCAGATGCCGAAGGCGAGATACCCAAAGCGTGGCGAGGTGGGAAAACAGACCACCTTCCCTCTGGAAGTCGAGCAAAGGAAGGCGGGCGCGGGTGTAAACGCATGCGCCGACCTGCGCAGATAGACCATGGAGGGAGAGCGGGGCGGTGTTCCATAACTGTTATCCGGAGGCCGAGACTGGAACCGTTCTGGGAAAGATAGGAACCATAGACAAAGCTGTACGAAAGAAAAATACCAGCAGATGATATGCGCTACAAAAGAATCAACATGCGCACTGATAACCAGCGTGCGCACAGACCACAAAGGAAAAATCATCAAAAGGCTTCAGTTCCCAGGAAGTGCGCGGAAGAATCACGCATCGGAAGAAGCTTGCGCTGTTAACCATATACCCATCCTCGGAGCAAGAGCTGACAACCTGGAGCCTATGAAGAGCTATCTCCCAGCCATCCAAAATAATTTTCATCCCAGCTGAGAGGTAATGAATTGCGAAATCACTATACTTAAACTGTTGACAGCCGATGTGCGCAGGAGGAAGTGCAGCGCAAGGTGATCAGTAGTGCAGAACGCGCCAGAGTGCAAGACTGTGCGCTAAACTCCAGAGAGGTAATGGTATCCATGCTTGAGTGCTTGTTCGAGGACGAACAAGGGGCAAGTGTGGGGGGTTTGATAGAGCCTATTTATACGCATTATTTGGATCATATCCCCGTGCTTGTTTGCATTATTTTATGTACAAGATTACTGGTTTCCAGTGTTTTTGTATTTCAGGGCAGAACAAGGGCTTAAGTCGGATACGCACTAACAGGCAGCGTTTAGGACGCGCAGCACACAGCCTGCGGAGCTAGCGGCGCAAACAGAAGAAATGGCGAGAGACAGCAGAGTTGCGCCGACCAATGCGCTAAGCAGTATGCCGTGCGCCAGGCGCAGAGTCCAGTATTTCCTAATCCTGACATGACCAGATTTGGAAGTTGCCAAGGATGGACCTCTCGAGCAGTATATAAAGGGGAGGAGGTCTAGGGTTTAAGAGAGACACACAGAGAGGCAACACCACACATCAGAGGGCCACGAGAGAGCGAGAGAGCGGCAATCTGGAAAACACACGGACTTGTTGAGAAGACTTGCGCCAGCCGACTGCGCCAGCCGAGAGACATACTGCACGTACTGTTTGCTACTTGTTTCTCAAATACATTAGACCTTATTTTACTATTCTATGATGTTTATCACTAGCATGTCTAGCTAAACGCTTAGTATCGGTTAGACATGAATCTATGAGTATTTCCTTTGAGACTTGCACTTAATGCATAACTTGCTTGCTTATATTAATTCTGTGCACATTACTGGCAGCTTGTTGCATGAGTAGGGGAAGCCTTGAACCGCAATCTTACTCTTGTTGCTTGTTGTTGTTTGTTAAACTAGTTGAATAGCCTGACGGTGCCAACTAGGAGTAACGCGCTAGGATAGGCAATTACTACCTTGATCGGATTCGTAGTTGTTTAAGTCTAGTGTAAGAATTAATAGCACATGAACTTTGATCGGAACATGCGCACATGTTAGGAAGCCTTGATCGGACACTAACAGTAGCAACTCGAGCTATAGACATTTAGAGTCAATGATAAGGAATACACTCATAGAGGATTGTCTGCACCGATACTTCTCATAGTCATAGTACTTAATCTCTACTGCCTGCGCACGTCTAGTGCAAGTTCCTGCGTTACCACTGTTTACTCGCGCACTGCGCAACCCAATCACTCACCCCCCCAATCTTCGTAAGTGTAGGTCACTGGCTAGAACTGAACTACTTGCTCCCTATGGAGATCGACCCTTACTTAACTGCTATACTAGTGAAAGAGGAAGGATTATATTTGACGCGCACAACGACGCGCGATCAATCTCCTTCTGTACTACCTCCATCATAATTGGATTCAGTCTGCGCTGAGGTTCCCTGGATGGTTTGGCATCATTTTCCAGTAGAATTCTATTCATGCACACATCAGGGCTTACTCCGCGCAGGTCAGCCAATGTCCATCCTATGGCGCGCTGGTTCTTGCACAGCACCTCCTGTAATCGCGCCTCTTGCTCCTCCTCTAATCCTTTCTTTATAATGACAGGCAGGGTGTCCTCATTGCCCAGGAAGATGTACTTTAAGTGCTCGGGCAATTGCTTCAGCTCAACCTTGGGTACCTGTTCAATAGAAGGCAGGATTTTATTAGTAGCGCAAACATTAACCCGATCACATACTTGTCTGGACACTGGTTCTGTGCTGCTCAGCTTATCATCTTGTTCCTCCAACTCTGTCTGTGCCAATGGCGCAGGCTCCCCTGTTGCGCACGCACACTGCGCATGCGCAACCAAGTCGTCCATACTGTCTAATGCGTGCACTATGGCGTCCTCATGAGGGTGCTGCATCCCCTTAAAAATGTTAAAGTGAATCTCCTCGCCATCTACCTCCATTGAGAGCGTGCCTTTCCATACGTCTATCTTTGTGCGCGTTGTCATCAGAAATGGTCTGCCTAGTAGGATTTGCGCGCTTCCCTTGCTCGGCTCACCCTCCATTTCCAAGACGTAGAAATCTGCTGGGAACACCAGCTCTCCTACTCGGACAAGAACGTCCTCTATCATGCCCGTTGGTTGTTTGCACGACCGATCTGCTAATTGGATGGTGAGACTTGCAAGCTTTAGTGGACCAAGGTGCAATGACACATACAAGGAGTAAGGAAGCACATTTATAGATGCACCGAGATCAATCATGCAGTTGCTTACCGTGGTCTTACCTAAGGTGCACGGTATGGTGAACGTACCTGGATCCCGGCATTTAGGTGGTACCTTGTGTTGCACAATTGCTGATGCATGTGCGTTAAGCATTACTTGTGCGCACTCGCCTTTCCTCCTCTTGTTTGTGCACAGCTCTTTCAAGCACTTGGCATATCTGGGAATCTGCCGAACTGCCTCAATCAGGGGAATGTTTATTTCCACCTTACTGAATAATTCGTATAACTCCTTGTCCAGCGCCTCCTTCCTTACTAAGGGTGCCTGCATAGGAAAAGGTGCAGGTGCATTAGTATGACTGGTACTCTTTTCTCTTGATTGTATCATACCTGGCGCCACCCTCTGTTGGTTCGTAGCAGGTGCAGCTGGTTGCGCATCCGGCTGTGCTGGCTCTGGAGGTTGCGCAACTGGTTGCGCGGGCTCCTTCCCGGTCGGAGCTGTCCCGACTGTGCGCCCAGTCCTCAGCGTTACGGCGTTAACTCCTCCCTTAGGATTTTGGATCACTTGCGAAGGCAGGTTGCCATCGCTCTTTTTCAGCTCATAGACCGTGGTAGCAATCTGCGATAACTGCTTCTCAATTGACTCGAACCTCTTGTCATACTTTTCATCGTTCTTGCGCACGGTGTCTGCCAACTGACCCACTATGTCTTCTAAGGAGCGCCGCCGTTGCTGGTTATTCTGTGCTGGTGCGTCATTGCGGCGGTGCGGTGGGTTGTATGCTTGCTGCGCCTGCTGAGGTGCACGATATTCCGCTGGCTGCCTTTGGGGATTGCTTTCCTCCCTCCATCTGAATCCATTTGCGGCCAGTCCAAAGCGCGGTTGATTCTGCCTCTGCGGTCCTCTATTGTCCCATCCTCCTAGAGCATTGACATCTCCTGATTCCTCGAAAAGTGTGGGACATGCGTCGATTTTGTGCTCAGTGGACGTACAGAATTCGCATACCTTCGGCGCAACTGGTTGCGCGCCTTGCGCACTCATCAGTTTCTGCAGCATGGCTTTCATTTCCTTAATTTCAGCGCTGGAATCCACCTGGTGCACAGCGCGCGCACGACTGTTCTAGAGCGTCAATTGATGCCTTACCTATCCAGCAGAGTACTCGATCATCTGCCATACATCCTCCGGGTACATGTTGCATATATCACCACCTGCGCATGCGTTCAGCAGTCTAAGTTCAATCGGTTGTAGCCCGTTCAGGAAATTCTCTATCAGCACATGTTGGGGCAGGCCATGATTATAGCAGTTGGCTTCCAGCTCCTTGAAACGCTCATAGTACTCTGATAGTGACTCTCCTACGCCCTGTCTAGGTGCGGCCAATTCCCTCCTGAGTAGCACAATCTTTGCTGCGGGGTAGAACTTATCCAAGAACTTCTTCTGGAGCTGCTCCCATGTGCGAATAGATCCTGCTGGTAAGCTCATCAGCCAATGCCTGGCTGTATCACACAATGAAAAAGGGAACGCCTTCAGCTTCAGCGCTTCTTCACTCTCCCCGTTGGTCTTCATGTTCTCACAGATAACTAGGAATTCGCGCACATGCTTGACTGGGTTCTCGTTGTTCATCCCATGGAACTTAGGCATATGATGAATGAATGAGCTCCGTAGTTCAAAATGCCCATCGGGTGGAAGCACTATGCACCACGGTTGGTTGACTGTGATTGGAGCCGACATCTCGCGCACTGTTCTGCGTCGCATGATCTGTTGCGCGGGTTGCGCATTATATACTTCAGCGGCCATCCTAGCTTCAACTTCGCACTGCACTTCCTCTCTGAACCGAGCTGCGCGGTTATCTGCCCTCGCATTATTAGGTCCCTCTGGGGTTCTGTCCCCTAAGTTATCGCTGATGACACTGTTATTCTCCATGCCCTGTTCTAGACTTCAAGCAAACGGAATTAAAAGAAACTAGGTTGTTGCCCCTGTCTGTGCGCAACTATGATCTGCAGGCGGATGTTGATTGCGTACTGGCAGAAACACCAACGAAAAATAAAAACAAATAACTAGCTACTGTAAAAGAAAACTTGAACTAGTTAAAACTTATCTGTGTTGCTCCCCGGCAACGGCGCCAAAATTTGATCGCGCGTCGTTGTACGCGTTAAATTAATCCTTCCTTCTCCACTTAGTATAGCGGCTAAGTCAGGGTCGATCCCACAAGAAGCGTCCAGACTCGTCTTAGCTAGCAACCTACAACTTACGAAATTGGGGTTGTGAGTAATTGGGTTGCGCAGGTGCGCGAATGAACAGTGGTGAAAGCAGAATTGCACGATACGTGCGCAGGCAGTAGATTTTAAGTACTATGACTATGAAGAGTATCGGTACTGACAATCCTCTATGAATGTATCCCTTATCATCGACTCTAAACATCTATAGTGCAGTTCTACTTAAGTTAATGTCCGGTCAAGGCTTCCTAACGTGCGCGCATGTTCCAATCAAAGTCCATGAGCTATTAATTCCTGAAACTAGTCTAAGCAGCCACGAATCCTATCACAGTAGCAGCTGATTATCCTATTGTGTTACTCCTAGTTGTCACCGTCAAGCTATCAACTAGTTTAACATACAATAACTAGCAATTAGAATAAGATTGCGGTTCAAGGCTTCCCTTATTCGCACAACTAATTATCACCCATATGCATAAAATTAATATAAGTAGATGTACCAAGCATTAAGCACAAGTCTCAAAGGAAATACTTCATAGAATCATGCCCAACCGATACAAAGTGTTTAGCTAGACATGCTAAAAACAAACATCATAGCAATAATAAATAAAACTAAGGCAGCAAGAGAAAACGTAGCAGGTTGGCGCAATTGCGCGTTGCTGTTCTCGGCTAGCACAAATGGTTCGCGCAGATTCTGGCTGAAGTAGCTCGTGTGTTTTGCTGCTAAGTGTCCTTCTCTCTATCTGCTCTCTCTCTCTCTTTCAAACCCTAGCTTCCCTCCTCTTATATAGTGGTCTTGAAGCCCAAGGAATGCTTAGATTTGGCCCGAGAGACTTTTAGCAACTTCCCAAATCTAGGAGATCAATATTTAGAAACTCTGCCATTCTGCGCACGCTGATTGCGCTACTTGCTTCGCGCAGTCGGTTTGCGCACTATAGTCCGAAACAGCTATCTCCTTTTGCGCTGCTAGCTCCGCAGGTCGTGCATTGCGCTCTAAAAACGTCCGTTAGCGCACATTTGACTTATGCTTCTGTTTTATTCTGAAACACAAAAATATCAAAAACCAGTAATCTTGTACACAAAATAATGCAAACAAGCACAGTGTTAAGATCTAAATAGCGCCTATAACTAGGCTATATCACTCGTACGAAAGTGCCAAAATTTATAAGGAAAAAACCAAACAGTGGCGTGATAAGAAAATTCAGAGAAGAACTTTCTCGAAGGGAGATAGCGTTTTACTTTTCAACTCCAGAGTTAGACTATTTCTGGGAAAGCTGAAATCAAGGTGGTCGGGGCCTTTCAAGGTAAATAAAGTGTACGAAGACGGTCATTTCGAATTGGTGAACGAAGACGGTGAGACTTTCAAAGTAAATGGCCATCGAATTAAAGCATACCATGGAGACGAGCAGAGCTTGGAGCTTGGAGACTTCAAGCTCGACGATTCCACCTAATTCCAACGCTATCGCATGCCACTTGAGAAGGGATCCTCGCAAAAGACTTCTCAAGTGTGTTTCTTAATGAAGAAGGGAATCAGCTACTGATCGCGCGTCGTTGTACGCGTCAAATATAATCCTTCCTCTTCCACTAGTACAGCGGTTAAGTAAGGGTCGATCTCCACAGGGAGCAAGCAGTTCAGTTTTAACCAGTGACCTACACTTACGAAAATGGGGGTGTGAATGATTGGGGTGCGCAGTGCGCGAGTAAGCAGTAGTGAACGCAGGAATTGCACTAGACGTGCGCAGGCAGTAGAGATTAAGTACTATGACTATGAGAAGTATCGGCGCAGACAATCCTCTATGAGTGTATTCCTTATCATCGACTCTAAATGTCTATAGTTTGGGTTGCTAATGTTAGTGTCCGATCAAGGCTTCCTAACATGTGCGCATGTTCCGATCAAAGTTCATGTGCTATTAATTCTTACACTAGACTAAACAACTACGAATCCGATCAAGGTAGTAATTGCCTATCCTAGCGCGTTACTCCTAGTTGGCACCGTCAGGCTATTCAACTAGTTTAACAAACAACAACAAGCAACAAGAGTAAGATTGCGGTTCAAGGCTTCCCCTACTCATGTAACAAGCTGCCAGTAATGTGCACAGAATTAATATGAGCAAGCAAGCTATGCATTAAGCGCAAGTCTCAAAGGGAAATACTCATAGATTCATGCCCAACCGATACTAAGCGTTTAGCTAGACATGCTAGTGGTAAACATCATAGAAACAGTAAATAATAACTAGAGTGTCCAAGAAAACAATAGCAAACAGTGCGTGCAGGTTGCAGTCTTGGCTGGCGCGGTCGGCTAGTGCAGATCCTCTCAACAAGCTCGTGTATTTTCCAGTCCTGCTGCGCAGTGCCTCCTGGGTGTACGAATTGTGAATATGTGATTATGCTCTCTCAACCCTAGCCTCCTTCTCTTCTTTATATACTGCTCAGAGGCTCATCCTTGGCAACTTCCAAATCTGGTCGTGTCAGGATTTGGAAACACCACCATCTGCGCCTGGCGCACGGCATCTGCTTAGCGCAATCGGTTAGCGCACCGTGGTCGACTCTGCCAATTCCTCTGTTTGCGCCGCTAGCTCCGCAGGCTGTGTGATGCGCGTCCTAAACGCTGCGTGTTAGCGCGTATCCGACTTAGGCCCTTGTTTTGCCCTGAAATACAAAAACACTGGAAACCAATAATCTTGTACATAAAATATCGCAAACAAGCACAGGGTTATGATCTAAATAATGTGTATAAATAGGCTCTATCAAACACCCCACACTTGCCCCTTGTTCGTCCTCGAACAAGCACTCAAGCACGGATACCATTACCTCTCTGGAGTCTAGCGCACAGTCTTGCACTCTGGCGCGATCTGCACTACTGAACACCTTGCGCTGCTCTACCACCTGCGCGCAACTGCATTCAACAGTTCTAATATAATGATTTCGCAATTCATTACCTCTCAGCTGGGATGAAAATCATTTCGGATGGCTGGGAGATAGCTCTTTATAGGCGCCAGGTTGTCAGCTCTCACTCCGAGGATGGGTATATGGTTAACAGCGCCAGCTTCTTCCCGCGCGTGATTCTTCCGCGCACTTCCTGGGAACTCAAGCTTTTTGATGATTTCCTTTGTGGATTTTGCGCACGCTGGTACTTATTGTGCGCATGTTGATTCTTTTGTAGCGCATATCATCTGCTGGTATTTTTCTTGTGTACAGCTCTGTCTATGATTCCTATCTTTCCCAGAACGGTTCCAGTCTCGGCCTCCGGATAACAGCTATGGAACACCGCCCCGCTCTCCCTCCATGGTCTGTCTGCGCAGGTCGGTGCACGCGTTTACACCCGCGCCCGCCTTCCTTGGCTCAACTTCCAGAGAGAAGGTGGTCTGTTTTCCCACCTCGCCACGCTTTTGGGTACTTGCCTTCGGCATCTGCGTGACTGAGCGCGCTCTCTTGTTCCGAAGGTCGCGAAGCACAGGCCTCCACTCGCACTCTCAACCATATACCTCACCTCCGAAGCGCGAACGACTAACCGCCTCTCTAGAGTGTTTCTGTCAACTCCACATCCCCTGTATATCCCAACTAACAGGAGCAGAAAAAATGAAAAAATATACTGAAACAGTTGATAGCAGCGCACGGCGCAATATGGATAGCGCAAACAAGTTGAACAGTGCGAGCAAAACGCACTAAAGCGCACTACTGCTACTGTTTCCTTCAATTAAACTAAGCTACACTAAAGAGCTCAAAAAACGTGAAATGTAAGTGTAACGTTCCCCCCCCCCCCCCCACTTAAACAGAGACGTGTCCCCACGACTCAAGCTCAAGCGCACGGAGGACGCGCACACGCATGCAAGCAAAATAAAGAACATATAGACTAAGAACATATAGTCAAAGCAGCGCAAATATAGCATAGGGACACAAAATGTAGCACAGGAGTTCAGCACACAAATATAGCAACATAATATCAAATAAGGTTCAGCATATAAAAGAAAAAACACCACCCGAAAGGAATAATGCACTCCCCCCCCCCCTGTAGCTCTAGGTGTCCTCCGAGCTGGACGCAGCCGCTGAACTATGCGCCTCCTCCTCTGAAGAGTCCGTCACTTTCGGCACTGGAGGAAGGCGGTACAACTGATAGGGCGACAGGTTGCGCCTCGTCCTCGGAGATGGGGTCCCAAAGCGTGTCTGAGCTGGTGCTAATGATGGGTTCGGCTATAGGGGACCTTGGAATGGACGGTTGGGCAGGGGAAGGTGCAGGTGCGGGTACTTGTTCTAGTTCGGGGGTGGGTTCTGGTACTGGGTCTGCTGGTGCTGGTGGTGCTGGGAAGGGCTCTGCTGGATGCACTGGGGGCTGAGTAAGAGGGTTGGCTGGCTGGTGCGGCTCACTGGGGGAACCTGGAGGTGGCCGGTGCAGGCTGAGGAGAGGGGGAATCGCGTCTCCAAATCTCCACCCTGATGGTGGGCTCATGTTTAAGTCTGCCCCCTCTGGCGCTAAATATTCGAGCACGTGCATGACGTTGAACATCATGCGCTACTCGGCTGATGCTTCCTCAGGCGCCGCCTCAGCCTCAGTCCGCGGGCACTTCCCTTGGGCACGCGGGGGAGAATCCTCGATGGCAATGGTAACTGGCTCCCCCTGCGGTGCGCGGGCCCTCCGGTGCGCTCCAGTCTGCGCGCGGGTCCTTGCGCGCCTGACTGGAGGCACAACTTGCTCTGGGACTTCATCCTCCTCCATCTCCTGCGCGGCCTCTGCTGCTTGCGCACTGCTTTCTGCTCTTGGTCGCGGTACTCTTGCCGGCTACAGGCGGTAGCACCACTCCAATGTGCCATCTTCCTTCACGGCTACCGCCCTGATCTGCAGCATGTGGGCGCGGTCCAGAGGGACGGCCGGCACCAATGTGTGCTCTGGCACCTCGGGCTCTCCATAACGCCCGCAGTAGGTGCGTAATAATTCCTCCGCAAGTCAGCGGCCCCTTGGTGCTGACTCGGCTCCAGTGATGCACCATGTTCAGAACAAAGAGCACCCTCTTCCCATAATAAAACCCCTTTAAGATCTCCATATCCAGCAAACTGATCTTCGACGCACCATTAAAGCGCCCAATGATGGCATAGGCGACCAGGCGCCACAAGTAGAACATCCACGGGTCACGCAGCTCTCGTCCCCTGCTGCGCCCCGCGGCAAACATAGGCCCAGTTGCCATCTCGCGCCAAGCCTCCTGGTTGCGGTGCGCGTCTATGTCAGCTTCTCGCACCTTAGCGCACCTCAATGTGCGCTTCAGCCTCTTAGCCAAGGCGATGTACCACACCCCTCGGTGCCGGTACCTTATCTCCATCTCTCCTGGCTCTAATGACGCCAGGAACTCGCAGGTCTCCTCCCTGTCTGCTGTGCTGTTGATCTTCAACAGCGCCTCCCAGCCCGCCAGCGCGAGCCTCTCCAAAATAAAGTCCTCCAAACTGACCTCCCGCAGGAACTCCCGACTGATGCACGGGGTCCCATACATCTCGAGCCTCAGGAAGTCCGCGTACATGCTGGCGAAGCGAGCTGGGGTAGCTTGGTCCTCGGCAAGCTGCATTTCTCTGGTCAACTCTGGTCAACACTTCTCAGACACTCCAAAAATCCAAACTCCTCCGAATGCACTGAAATTCTCACCAAAGGGGCGCCTACTGCCCGCCTACAAAACCCTCTAAACAACACTCCAATCGGCGCACTCTAGCCTGGTGCGATTTCAAAACCCTAGAACACTCTTCCTCCGTACAAAACCCTACTGGAATCGTGCTCAAATCTGGGGGAAAGGTTACCTGGGGGGAGTGCGGCTGTGTGCTCTGCAAATCTCTCTAAACTGGAGCTGGGTTAGGCGCCGGACAGTGGGCGGAGGTGTGAAGGCGGGAGCTGCTGGTAACGGTCGAGTGTGAAAAAGTGCTGAAATTTTCTAAGTCCTGCCCTTATATACCCCCTGACTGGCGCAGCTGTCCTGCGCACTGCTGCTCGACTAAAAACTACAAGTCCTAAAATAACTAAAAGACACTAGAAAGACTAAAAGAAAGACATATAAAAGTAAAACGAGTCGGGTTACCTCCCGACAAGTGCCTTTGTTTAACGTCGTTGGCTCGACTGTACCTCGTTACGTGCCCAAATGTGTGCCAGCGACCTCCCCCACTCTTGCTCCTGAGTGACCCCGCGCTTGTGCATGTGTTGTGTTCTTCTTGGTCCTGCGCAAAGGGTGAGAAGGGTAGTCAACATGGATAATATGTGAGAAGTCTGCAGTAACGAGGGTAGATGAAGAGGAAGAAGAAATGTGAGCAATAGTTTCTAGTTATCCCTCTGGTGCATCTGGTGGTGCCTCTGGCACAGCAGCTTGCGCATCTGCTATCTCAGGTTCTGCCAAGTCAATGTCGCGCACTGTGTTGTCCCAAGGTTCTCCTAGATACCGTTTGACTCTCTGCCCATTGACCTGAAAACGATGCCGGTGCTCGTTTTCTAATTCGATTGTTCCATAGGGGAAAACCTTGGTGACTGTGTACTGTCCAGTCCATTTGCTGCGCAGCTTTCCAGGCATGAGCTTCAGGCGTGATGAGAATAATAATACCTGGTCTCCTGGCTCAAAAGTGCGTCTGAGGATATGCTTGTCATGAAACGCCTTTGTGCGTTCCTTGTAATCGCGCAGTCCCTCATAGGCATCCAGGCGCAGCTCTTCTAATTCGCTCAGCTCAAACGCGCGCTCTTTTTCAACCTCATCTAAGTTTAGGTTGCAAATGCGTAAGGCCCAGTATGCTTTGTGTTCCGATTCTACGGGCAGATGGCATGCTTTTCCGTAGACCAACCGAAACGGTGAAGTCCCGATTGGTGTCTTATGCGCAATGCGGTATGCCCACAGCGCATCGTCCAGGCGCTGGCTCCAATCTTTGCGCGATGGTCTCACAGTCTTCTCCAGGATGCGCTTGATCTCTCTGTTGGAGACCTCGGCCTGTCCATTTGTCTGAGGGTGATAAGCAGTGGACGTCTTGTGGCGCACTCCATAATGCTTGAATACTTGCGCCACAACCCTGTTGCAAAAGTGCGTCCCCTGGTCGCTGATGATTGCCTTAGGCACCCCGTACCTGCAAAAGATGTTAGTTTTTGGAAACTCAGCGACCGTTTTACCATCATCCTTCCGTGTGGCCTTAGCTTCGACCCATTTGGAGACATAATCCACTGCGACCAATATGTACTCGTATCCTGCAGACGGAGGAAATGGCCCCATGAAGTCAATTCCCCATTTATCAAACACTTCATCCACTAGAATTGGCGTCTGCGGCATCTCGTTGCGCGCTGATATGCCTCCTGTGCGCTGGCACCTGTCACAATTGCTGCAATAGTCATATGCGTCTCTAAACAGGTGCGGCCAATAAAATCCGCAGTCCAGGACCTTCCTGCTGGTGCGCTTGGGACCAAAGTGTCCTTCACATGCGTGCGCATGACAAAACATCAAAACAGAGTTAAATTCATGGTCAGGCACGCAGCGCCTCAATATCTGATCTGGTCCTATTCTGAGCATATAAGGATCATCTCACAGGTAATGCTTGGACTCATGTTTCAATCTCATGCACTGGGTTTTATTGAAATGCGGAGGAATTGTACCTGTGACCAGGTAATTCGCAATGTGCGCATACCATGGTACCTTACCTGTCAGCGCCATCAGATGCTCGTCAGGAAATGTCTCAGTGATCTGCCCTGGCTCCTCCTCCTTCACGATCCTGCTCAGGTGGTCCGCAACTGTGTTCTCTGTGCCCTTCTTATCCTTGATCTCCAGGTCGAATTCCTGCAGTAGGAGCACCCAGCGCATCAGGCGCGGCTTAGTTTCTTTCTTGGACATTAGGTAGCGGATGGCTGCGTGGTCTGTGTATATGATGACCCTGGCGCCTAGAACATATGCACGGAACTTCTCTAGCGCAAACACAATTGCCAGAAGCTCCTTCTCCGTGGTGGTGTAGTTCCTCTGCGCAGCGTCCAGTGTGCGCGATGCATAATAGATGGTGTGCGGCTTCTTGTCCACTCGCTGCCCCAGGACTGCACCTACTGCATAATCGCTTGCGTCGCACATCAGTTCAAATGGCAGGTTCCAGTCTGGTGCGCGCATCACTGGCGCACTGGTCAGCGCTTCCTTCAGTTTATCAAATGCGGCCCTGCACTCATCAGTAAAATCGAAGCACACATCCTTTTGCAAGAGGTTAGACAGGGGTATACAAATTTTGGAGAAGTCTTTTATAAAACGCCTGTAAAATCCGGCATGTCCTAAGAATGACTTCACATCGCGCACGTTCGTGGCATAAGGTAGATTAGAAATAAGGTCTATCTTAGCTTTGTCTACCTTGATCCCCTCCTCTGAGATGATGTGTCCTAGCACTACACCATGTGTTACCATGAAATGGCATTTTTCATAATTGAGTACTAGGTTCTTAGAGATGCAGCGCTCTAAAACCTTATCAAGATGAGTTAAGCACGCATCAAAGGTACCTCCATGTACAGTAAAATCATGAACACTTCTATGCATATACCAATCATATCAGAGAAAATGCTCGTGACAAAGCGTTGGAACGTACCTGGCGCGTTACACAGCCCAAATGACATGCGCCGAAACGCAAATGTACCGAACGGGCAGGTGAACGTGGTCTTCTCCTGATCCTCCGCAGCTATGGGTATCTGGTTGTATCCTGAATAGCCGTCCAAGAAACAAAAATAGGGTTTACCTGCTAATCTGTCCAACATCTGGTCCATAAAGGGTAGCGAAAATGGTCCTTGCGCGTTACTGCGTTAAGCTTCCTGTAGTCGATGCACATGCGCCATCCAGTCTGAATGCGCTTGGGAACTAGCTCGCCCTGCGCATTCTCTTCCACTGTGATTCCTCCCTTCTTCGGCACAACGTGCACTGGACTGACCCATTTGCTATCCGAGATGGGGTAAATGACTCCTGCGTCAAGCTACTTTAAAATCTCCTTCTGCACTACCTCCATCATATTTGGGTTCAATCTGCGCTGAGCCTCCCTGGATGGTTTGGCACCATCTTCCAACAGAATTCTATGCATGCATACGTCTGGGCTCACTCCACGCAGATCAGCCAGTGTCCATCCTATAGCGCGCTGGTTCCTGGCAGCACCTGCTGTAAGCGCACTTCCTGCTCCTCTTCTAATCCTTTCTTTATGATCACTGGCAGGGTGTCCTCATTTCCCAAGAAAATGTATTTGAGGTGCTCTGGAAGTTGCTTCAGTTCGACCTTGGGTGCCTGTTCAATGGAGGGCAAGATTTTATTGGCAGTGCAAATATGAACTATGTCGTGTACCTGTTTGAGTTCTGGTTCAGCACTGCTCAGCTCCTCGTCCTGCTCCTCCAACTCTGCCTGTGCCAGTGGCTCTAGTTCTATTGTTGCGCTTGCACATTGCGCATCTGAGACTAAATCGTCAATGCTGTCCATCGCGTGCACTGTGGCGTCCTCGTGTGGGTGCTGCATCCCCTTGAATATATTGAAATGGATTTCTTCGCCGTCAACCTCCATGGAGAGTGTGCCCCTCCACACGTCTATCTTCGTGCGCGCGGTCATCAGGAAAGGTCTGCCCAGTAGGATCTGCGCACTGCTGGTGCTTGATTCACCCTCCATTTCTAGCACATAAAAATCTGCTGGGAACACCAGCTCTCCTACTCGCACAAGAACATCCTCTATCATGCCTGCAGGTTGTTTGCAAGATCGATCTGCTAGCTGAATGGTGAGACCTGCAGGCTTTAGTGGTCCAAGGCGCAATGTCGCATATAGGGAATAGGGTAACAAATTGATGGATGCGCCTAAATCAATCATGCAATTGCTTACTGTGGTCTTACCTAAAGTGCAAGGGATAGTGAACGTACCTGGGTCTCGGCACTTAGGTGGTACCTTATGTTGCACGATCGCTGAGGCCTGCGCATTTAGCATTACCTGTGCGCACTCGCCTTTCCTCCTCTTGTTTGTGCACAGCTCCTTTAAAAACTTGGCGTACCTGGGAATCTGCCGAACTGCTTCGATAAGGGGAATGTTGATTTCCACCTTGTTGAATAACTCGTATAGCTCTTTGTCCAGCGCTTCCTTTCTAGCCGATGGTGCCTGCACAGGTGACGTTGGCATTTTAGGCAAGCAAAATGAAGTGCTATTCTAGTCACGCAAATATCAAACAATATTTATAACCGAGTGACCTCGGATCGAACCCAAGGGAAAAGCTTAGACTAATTGACAACTAATCAATGCTACTAATGTAAGTCTACGGTTTTGGGGGGGTTTTGTCCTCCTATAGAGGTATCTCTAGCAAGCACTAAAGATAGATGATATTTTTGGGTTTTGCTTAATGAATACAAAGGGTGACTAGGGATTCAACTTCTCTCCTAAGATATGAGGAAATGAAATAACTCACTAATACATGCATGAACTACATTTGGTTGATAAAAGTAAGGCTAATGCATCATCCGCTCTAGGTTCAACTCTCGCTCCTTCCCTAGAATGGAGAGGATACATAAATGACATGGTTCTCAAACTCTCATTCTATTGAACCGTGTAGAATTTGAGCCCCATAACCGCACCCTCTCGGTCTATTGGCCGGTTACTCAAATCCGCTCAAAACTTAGCCTAATGTCAAGAATGCATGTCGCTCTCACGCACAAACACTCCATCTATGATCATACAATAGCTATGAAACATCCTAAGTTCAACTCTCGCTCCTTCCTTAGGGGTTTTAACCAAGCATACTCACTTAAGCACTTCGTCAAACACTTGGTGTGCATACAATGAATACATAGCTAGGGCACAATATAATCAAACCAACCTTCATTCAATGCAATAAATTAGAGTTCTACATCATATCCAATCCTAGGGGATCCATTTAATCCCCAACCACAAGAACAACTACTCACTCATAATGAGTGTGCACAAATACATGATGAATAAGTGAAACATGAATGTAAATACAAAGTTAAGGGTTTAGAAAAAGTAGTCTAAGTCTTGAATGATCTTCAATCCAAGCTCCAATCTTCAACCAAGCTTGATCTTCTCCAAAGGTTTGATCTTTGCTCTTTAGGGTTTGAGAGAGTTCTTGAGTTTTCTTTAAAATTGAGATGCATTTCTCTCTCGTCAAAGCTTTTCATTTATACCTAGAAGGTTTGATCAGCATCGACCGAGTTGACCAGCATTGACCGAGTTGACCAGCATTGACCGAGTTGACTGAGTTGACCAGCGTTGACCGAGTCAAATAGTTGACTCGGGCGAGTCAACTTTCCAGAGGGTTCGAATTTGGCCGAGTCACTTCTTGACTCGGTCTTGCGCTTCGTGACTCGGGCAGAACTGACTCGGGCGAGTCAACTTTCCAGAGAGTTCCAATTTGCCCGAGTGCTTTGATCCGGGCGAGTCAACTAGTCCAGGCCGAGTCACATTGACTCGGGCGAATCTTCATTATCATGATTCTTTTGCGCTTTCGCCCGCAATCGACTAGATTTTGTCCGAAACTCTTCTAAGCTGCTGCGTGACTCCAACTACTCGATATAAACCTGAAACGTACTCGAAAAGCATCAAAAGACTTATATAACATCACGGAATGAACAAGAACTAAAAGGGGAATGCACATAAATACTATGCACTTTGCGCGCACATCAACAGGAAAAGGTGCAGGTATATTAGTACAATTCGTGCCCTTGTCGTTTATTTGTGTTATACCTGGCGCTTCTCCCTGCTGGCTTGTGGCTGGCACTTCTGTTTGCGCATCTTGCTCTGGTTGCGCATTCTGTTCTATTGGATTCGGGACTTGCGCAGCTGGTTGCGCGGGCGCCTTCGCGGTCTGCTCTGCTCCTATTGTGCGCCCAGTCCTCAGTGTCACTGCATTGACTCCTCCTTTGGGATTCTGAATCACTTGCGAAGGCAGGTTGCCAACTCTCTTCTTTAGCTCATACACCGTGGTAGCAATCTGCGATAGCTGCTTTTCAATGGACTCGAACCTCTTGTCATACTTCTCGTCATTCTTGCGCACTGTGTCTGCTAGCTGCCCCACGATATCTTCCAAAGATCGCCTCGGTTGCTGGTTGTTATGCGTTGGTGCGTCAGTGCGGCGATGCGGTGGATTGTAGGGCGTAGCTTGTTGCGTCTGCTGTGGTGCGCGCTGATCTGTGGACTGCCTCTGGAAATTGTTTTCCTCCTTCCATCTGAATCCATTTGCTGCCAGTCCAAAGCGCGGCTGATTCTGTCTTTGTGGTCCTCTGTTATCCCATCCTCCAAGAGCATTGACATCTCCAGATTCCTCGAAAAGTGTGGGACATTCATCAGTTTTGTGCTCGGTTGACCTGCAGAATTCACATACCTTTGGCGCAACTGGTAGTGCGCTTTGCGCACTCATCAACTTCTGCAGCATGGCCTTCATTTCCTTGATCTCAGCGCTTATTTCTACCTGATGCACAGAACGAGTACGACTATTTTCAAGTGTTAGCTGATGTCTTACCTGACCAGCAGAGTCTTCTATCAGCTGCCACGCGTCTTCTGGGTACATGTTGCAAATGTCGCCTCCTGCGCATGCGTTCAATAACCTCAGCTCCATGGGTAGCAATCCATTCAGGAAGTTCTCTATCAGCACATTCTCGGGTAGGCCATGATTGTAGCAATTGGCCTCTAGCTCCCTGAAACGCTCATAATACTCTGACAGTGACTCTCCTGCGCTCTGCCTAGGTGCGGCCAGTTCCCTCCTAAGTAGCGCGATCTTTGCTGCGGGATAGAATTTGTCCAGGAACTTCTTCTACAGCTGTTCCCATGTGTGAATTGATCCTGCTGGTAAGTTCATCAACCAATGTCTGGCTGTGTCACACAGTGAAAATGGGAATGCCTTCATCTTCAGCGCCTCATCGCTCTCCCCTTCGGTCTTCATGTTCTCGCATATGGCTAGGAACTCTCGCACATGTTTGACTGGATTTTCGTTGTTCATCCCGTGGAACTTGGGCATGTGATGGATGAGCGAGCTCCTTAGTTCAAAATGTCCGTCTGGCGGAAGCACAATGCACCATGGCTGGTTAACTGTGATTGGGGCTGACATCTCGCGCACTGTTCTGCGTCGCGCAGCTTGTCGCGCGGATGGCGCATTATACAGTTCAGCGGCCATCCTTGCTTCAACCTCGCGCTGCACTTCTTCTCTGAACAGGGCTGCGCGGTTATGTGCTCTTGCTTCTTCTGGGGTTCTGTCCCCTAAGTTGTCTCCAACGACACTGTTATCCTCCATAACCTGTTCTAAATCTCAAAGAAAACGAAATTAAAAGATAACTAATGTTGCTGCGTCTGTCAGTGCGCAACTAGAATCTGCGCAGCGCAACTGTTTCAAGGTTGCGCAGGCTAATGGTGATTGCGCACTGTCAGAAACAACAACGAGAAAACAAAACAAACTGAAATAACTAGTTACTTATAAGGAAAAACGTAAACTAGCTAAAACTTAGCTGTGTTGCTCCCCGGCAACGGCGCCAAAATTTGATCGCGCGTCGTTCTACGCGTCAAATATAATCCTTCCTCTTTCACTAGTACAGCGGTTAAGTAAGGGTCGATCTCCACAGGGAGCAAGCAGTTCAGTTTTAACCAGTGACCTACACTTATGAAAATGGGGGTGTGAATGATTGGGGTGCGCAGTGCGCGAGTAAGCAGTAGTGAACGCAGGAATTGCACTAGACGTGCGCAGGCAGTAGAGATTAAGTACTATGACTATGAGAAGTATCGGCGCAGACAATCCTCTATGAGTGTATTCCTTATCATCGACTCTAAATGTCTATAGTTTGGGTTGCTAATGTTAGTGTCCGATCAAGGCTTCCTAACATGTGCGCATGTTCCGATCAAAGTTCATGTGCTATTAATTCTTACACTAGACTAAACAACTACGAATCCGATCAAGGTAGTAATTGCCTATCCTAGCGCGTTATTCCTAGTTGGCACCGTCAGGCTATTCAACTAGTTTAACAAACAACAACAAGCAACAAGAGTAAGATTGCGGTTCAAGGCTTCCCCTACTCATGTAACAAGCTGCCAGTAATGTGCACAGAATTAATATGAGCAAGCAAGCTATGCATTAAGCGCAAGTCTCAAAGGGAAATACTCATAGATTCATGCCCAACCGATACTAAGCGTTTAGCTAGACATGCTAGTGGTAAACATCATAGAAACAGTAAATAATAACTAGAGTGTCCAAGAAAACAATAGCAAACAGTGCGTGCAGGTTGCAGTCTTGGCTGGCGCGGTCGGCTAGCGCAGATCCTCTCAACAAGCTCGTGTGTTTTCCAGTCCTGCTGCGCAGTGCCTCCTGGGTGTACGAATTGTGAATATGTGATGATGCTCTCTCAACCCTAGCCTCCTTCTCTTCTTTATATACTGCTCAGAGGCTCATCCTTGGCAACTTCCAAATCTGGTCGTGTCAGGATTTGGAAACACCACCATCTGCGCCTGGCGCACGGCATCTGCTTAGCGCAATCGGTTAGCGCACCGTGGTCGACTCTGCCAATTCCTCTGTTTGCGCCGCTAGCTCCGCAGGCTGTGTGATGCGCGTCCTAAACGCTGCGTGTTAGCGCGTATCCGACTTAGGCCCTTGTTTTGCCCTGAAATACAAAAACACTGGAAACCAGTAATCTTGTACATAAAATATCGCAAACAAGCACAGGGTTATGATCTAAATAATGTGTGTAAATAGGCTCTATCAGCTACGTCTTAGCCAAATTATTAAACTAGGCTACTGAGTATTTGTGCTTTTATTTCTACTTGTTTGGTAGTACAGAATCGTTTTGGACTTTGTGTTGCGCGGTGCACCAAATATTTGATTGGTGGTTTTAGGTATTTTGTGTTTGAGTGCGCTCGAATTACCCCTTTGGTTTGGTTATCTATATGTCGACATTTTAAGTGTGGGGTAGTTCGATTTGTGGAATCTGGTAAATTTTTGGGAGGATTCGTGTAGAGTGCCTGTTAACACATAGCAACTGACTCACCCGAATCAGTTTTCGGCATGCCCGAGTCACTTTTGATTCGTGCAGCTTGAAATCTTCATTGCCCACTGCGTGTTTGATTCGGGCGAATCACATTTGGCCACCCCGGATCACTTTTGATTCGGGCAAAGTATGCGAGTTGACTTCATTCGGTCAATATTATGTCCGAATCAATATTGATTAGGACAAGGGTTCCACGAATCAATATTGATTCGGCGAGTCGAAGAAATTTCATTACCCAGTGAGTATTTGATTCGAGCGAATCAGTTCTAATATGGACAAGGCCATTCGCTCACTTTCCCGAATCAATTTCATTCGGGGTTTTAATTTGACTCGTTCGAATATTTTCTCTCCCTCACATCTCTCCCGACACCGAACCCTAAATCCTTTCCCACCTCCGCCAGCGCCTTCCGCTCCGTCCGTCGCCGACCGTAGAATGCACCCGTCCGTCCAACCGCATCCAACCACCTATCGCACAACACACTTGCCCGCTCAGTCCTGCCTGACTCCACCTCGTCTGAATCACAGACTTCTCTCCCGAGTCACTATCCCGTGCAGGAATCAGTTCTGATCAGCGAATCACTTTTTGCCTTACCCGAATCATTTTAGCCTCCTAGCCGGTTTTCAACAAAACATTCCCATGGCTCGCACAAATCTAAACACACCGGTAAACCGAGACAGCTAGACTGACAGCGCCCGTCGGTACATGAAGATTTGTATTGGTTAGTTCTCCTCCCTTTTTCTTTTTGGTCGGTATCGCTTGAATGAAGGCTGCCTTTGACGAATGCCTGTAACCAAAGGTATCAATTGTACTAGTGCTTGACGTATCGAATCAATGATTGGACGGTATAGATTTTTTTCCTTTTGGGGAAGAACCCGCCCTATTACCTACTCCCCATCCTAGTTCTCATGAGGGTTGATGAGGCTTCTAACTGGAATTTTATTAAAAATGGGAGCATATGGGTTGGTTCGAATCAATATGGAAGTATTACCCCACGCTCATTCGATATTTTCTCCATGGTGTTAATAAGAGGAGGTCGAGTAAAAGATTTTGCCAGGTGTGAAATCCCATTGTATTTGAGGAGTCAAGGATTTGCTAGGAATTCCGGATCGAAGAAGAGGGAAGCCGCCAACCCGGAGGCTTTCGCGGATGAGAAGTCCAAAGGAATAGCTAAAACTAAACCCAAACGGAGGCCGAGGAGAGCTGCCACTGCTGGCATTGTCATTCGATCATCTCCTCCGCCGTCTCCAGTCAGAAAGACATCCTCATCTTCCTCCGAGAAAACCAGACAAGTGGGGGAGTCCTCTCGCGCGCAATCCAGCTTGGCTATAGTCTCGCATGCGCGAGCAGAAAGAGCAAGGATGCCCTTCCCTTTCAATGAAGAGATTCAAATAGCGGACGCTCAGATGAAGGCTCTCTCGACGCAGCACAGTGAGTATGCAATCCTCGCACCGGCTTACCCGGATCTTTCCACCCTCCGTGAGCTTAATGTCACTGATGACGTTTGTAGTTATCTACGTGCTAGTCAATTTCACTTTATTTTGATGGATGATCCGAGTACGTACCCGAGGTTAAAGAATTTATGGCCTCATTTTCTGCGACATGGGAGGATGGCGGAGCTAATTTGTTATGTAAGGGTAAGAGAGAGCGCCACGTTCACTTTTGGACTTTCCGCTTAGGCGGACAGGCTTTTCGATTGGAAACCGATGATGTCGCAACCGAATTTGGGTGCACTGAGTATGGTGAGTACCCAAAATTTAGGGGAAGCCATAGGTATGAGTTATGGAAGCAAATTACCGGGCAAGATCTTTTCTTCGCATCCTCTCAGCCAGTGTCGATGATTCAGACTCCAGTTTGGAGGCTGATTCATCATTTTTAGCGACATCCATTCACGTTCCCAAGGATGATGGACAGCATGTAAACACCACAGATTTGGACCTTATGCTTCTAATTAAATCGAGGAGGCGGGTTTGCATTGTCCATGCTTTGACACTCCAACTTGAGTCCTATCAGAATTCAGAGTACAAGGGGCATGCTCTAGGTGACATTACGCTTCTCGCGAAGCATGTGGGCTTCACTTTGGACCATGGCACGCCTCTGCCCAAGAAGGTACTCAACTTGGAAGGTCTTTGCAAGATGCATATGATAGACGCAAAGACTCGTGAATGGATTGTTTTAAAAGATGTGTCGAAGAAATTACAGAAGCGGATTGTGAAGAAGCGAGTAGAGCATGGGGCTCCTCGGCTAGCGAGCAGCCCTTGACACCAGAAGCCGCGCCTGCACCTGCCCAATCTTCCAAACAAATCCCAGATATCAGACCATCCTCCACTGCTCCTCCTCCCTTTGTGCCGAAGCCAGGTGTACGCGAGGACCTGAAGTTGATGAGCGCGCGTTTGGATTCCCTCACGGATTCTCACACTAAGCTCGTCCGCTCCCATGAGGTATTATCCACCTTTGACCACGATTTTTTCACATGGCAAGGAGGTGTCATGGCGCGTATGGCAGCATATCTGGGTATTGTAGACATCCCACCTCCGTCGGATCCGTTTGCTCAGACACTGGTTCCACAGACTATGCCACCAGCAGATGCGGGAGATGACTCCATTTTAGCCATGGTCGAAGGTGGGGTTGATGAGGCCAATGCCTTGACCGAAGGTAGTGACAGCGAGGCAGGCACCGGGAGTGGTAGCGAGAGCAGCAGTAGAGACAATGAAGAGGAGGAAGACTCGGACCACGAGACCCGCTCAAAGAGTAAAAATGCTATTTAGGTTGCATTTTTGTATGTCATGACTTGTGTTGGTATTCTTGCTATGTAATTTGCTTGATTGGTCCATTTGTATTTTGACGCGCTTTGCAGTGATATTTTTTGCATGACAGATGGCTTTCGAACTTGTATTAATTTTATTTGGCAGTTTTTCCGATAGAACAATGATTCGGACTACACTGCTAGTTTGATTCGGACTACCTGACCGAGTCAAATTTTTTGCCTTGCCCGAATTACTTTTGATTCGGGGAAGCTCAAGCTATCCGAACTAGTTTGACTCGACCACCCTGGCCGAATCACTTTTTTTGCCTTGCCCGAATCACTTTTGATTCCGACAAGCTCACGATATCCGCACTGCTTTGATTCGACCAAGCTGTGGTCGGATCACCTTTTGTGCACATCCATTCTGATTCGAGCAGTTTTGAGCATAGCTGTTTTCGAGCAGTTTGTTCGACACCTTTTTCAAGCACTATAAGACACTAATTCATGACCTCTGATTTACACAAGCATATCTATATGAACTCATTGTATGAATTGTCGGGCATTTGTTTTCCAATTTCTCCTCTAGCTATATGTTTCGCATTGATATATATATGTAATAGCTAGCTATTTAAATCCATGAATTCAGGTGTCGCGCTAACCTTTTTCTTGAGTTTCAAATTTACCGCAACTGACTAGAGCATCATTCACGGACATAGGCGGATGCACATTTGGCTACCTCCACAAGAGAGAAGTTCCTTCGAAACTCTCTCTATTTCTTTTACTTTTTATTGCTTAGGGACTAAGAAAATTTTTAAGTTTGGAGTGTTTGTGATTGTGCTTTTATTTGCTTAACAACATGATTTTATGCTACATATTTACTTTCCGCACATTATACTCGCATGATTGCTGTCATCCTAGCTTTAAGTATTGATCACATGATGTTTGTTAAGCGAATAAGTAGTATCATTTAAAAATATATTTTTTTTTGGAATGAGTTGTGCTTTGAATCAATGAATCGTATCTTTAAGTTGATTGACATTCTTTGTGATGATTTTATTCACATGATTCTGTGTTTTGACTAGCTTAGTTTGATTCATTTTTTAGCCGTGTTCCGTGCATGAAAAATGATGTTAAGTTTAGCGAGTACAAAAATAAATAGTTTTCATATAAAAATCTTGTACTTGTTCTTGTTTGTTTTAGGTGACTTTAGCATTCCTTTTAGCATTTGCATTTGTTGAGCTCACACTTCATGCTCCATTACATATCAATTAGGCACATTGTCAAGTATTAAGTGTGCGGTCAAAAAAAGCAATTGCGAAAAAGAGAAAAAGGCTCAAGAAAGAAAAATTTTATTTTTAAGGTTTTACAAATGCCGAGGGTTAGAAAAGTAAGTTCCCCCTTGAAAGCATTTGTATAAACGCAAAAAAAAAAAAAAAAAAAAAATCCCACTTAGTCCTTGACTTTATGCCTTTTCCGCAAGTTCTTTCGCATGTGTGTGAGTAAGGCTTTGCATTTCGCTTTTAGGAAACGTCTAAGGTATAACCCTCATAGTTTATTACTTAAGCATCAAGATTTGTACGAGTGAATTTTAAAATTTTCAATGTCA
Organism: Umbilicus rupestris; assembly: GCA_963678935.1. Taxonomy (NCBI): domain Eukaryota; kingdom Viridiplantae; phylum Streptophyta; class Magnoliopsida; order Saxifragales; family Crassulaceae; genus Umbilicus; species Umbilicus rupestris. Next base: position 15,134,467 of record OY787609.1, read on the forward strand.
AAACTTCTCTTCTCTTATGGATTATGACGTATTGTCTAAACGTATTGTCTAAAACTTGAGAATGATTTTGTTGTCAAGAGCTTATGGACTTGCCCTTAGCAACCATATGTGATTGACTTGACAACATTTTTATGTAAGTGACGCTTCTCTTCATACTACTTGCATAAGAAATTGAGCGGTAATTTGAGTTTGACAGATGCTAGTTTTGATATCGATTCTATGAATATTTGTTGTTGCAATGAATTGAATAATTCTTAGAGTTTGCATGAAGTAAATGATTTGCACAACTTTATTATTATGTGGGTTGATAAAGAACTATTTGCTTAGCAAACTATATTTGGACTTTGAATTCTTATGGATGATTGCGAGTAGGATTTGTGAGTATTCCTATTCTAAAAACTCTCACGAGACTATAACTCGTCCAGTAGGGTAGTCTAGGGGTTTAAAGGTGTGATGCATATGCTAAATGCATCCATGCTATGTTATATGAGTTGGGGATGGATGTGTTTTATGGCGCAAGATTTGCTACGTGCTTTGATACTGTCATATATACTCAATTGGTGAACAATTTCTTTTAAAAATTATGTCTTGTTTCAAACTCACCATGAGTGAGTAGTCCCATAGTAGTTGGGATCCTTATGGATCCCTTAAGTTAGATTGTAATGCAAAACATGCAATTTTATTATGAATGAGGTTTTTGATTGAAAATTCTCATGCTTTATCTTCATGTTAATTTTATGCACACCAAGCGTTTGACGAAAAGCATGAGTGAGTATGAATTAATGAAACACCTAAGGATGGAATGAGAGTTGAACTTAGGTTGTTTAGAAGTTCAAGCATGTTTATTTTAGATAGCGTTTGTGCGCGAGAGTGACATTCGCATCCTATTAGGCCAAGCATATAGTGGACTTAAGTTATCGATCGATAGACCGAGAGGGTGAGATTAAGAGACTTATGTTCTACACGGTTCAATAGATCGAGAGTTTGAGAATTAGGGTGTGTTCTTTTGGACTTATATTTTGTGCTTAAACTTATTGCTATACTTATATTTACTTATATTTACTTATATGTACTTATATGTACTTATATTTACTTATATATACTTATATTTACTTATATGTACTTATATGTACTTATATCACAAAAACACACACCACCAATAAAAAAATCTAACTTAACTTATATAAGCTTAATTTAACTTAACTTAACTCCACCAACAACACCACCACTCCACTACCACCACCATTATCACAACACCACCACCACCATCACAACAACAACCAACCACCACCACAACATCATTACTACCACCACCACCACAAAAATTCACCACCACCACAATATCAGTTCCACCATACCACTACCACCAGTGCCTCTCCCTCCAAATATTTTAGTGAAAGAGATGATGAATAGCAGTGGTTGTGGTGGTGGTGTTGTTGTTATGGTGGTGGTGATGAATAGTGGTGGTGGGTTGTTGATGAAAGAGATGATGAATAGTGGTGGTGGTGTTGTTATGGTGGTGGTGGTGATGAATAGTGGTGGTGGGTTGTTGATGAAAGAGATGATGAATAGTAGTGGTTGTGGTGGTGTGTTGATGAAAAAGATGATGAATAGTGGTGATGTGTTGATGAAAGAGATGATGAATAGTGGTGGGTTGTGGTGGTGGTGTTGTTGTTATGGTGGTGGTGATGAATAGTGGTGGTGGGTTGTTGATGAAAGAGATGATGAATAGTAGTGGTTGTGGTGGTGTGTTGATGAAAAAGATGATGAATAGTGGTGATGTGTTGATGAAAGAGATGATGAATAGTGGTGGGTTGTGGTGGTGGTGTTGTTGTTATGGTGGTGGTGATGAATAGTGGTGGTGGGTTGTTGATGAAAGAGATGATGAATAGTAGTGGTTGTGGTGGTGGTGTTGTTGTTATGGTGGTGGTGATGAATAGTGGTGGTGGGTTGTTGATGAAAGAGATGATGAATAGTGGTTGTGGTGTTGTTATGGTGGTGGTGGTGATGAATAGTAGTGGTGGGTTGTTGATGAATAGTAGTGGTTGTGGTGGTGGTGGTGATGATGAATAGTGGTGGTGGTTGTTGATGAAAGAGATGATGAATAGTAGTGGTTGTAGTGGTGGTGTTGTTGTTATGGTGGTGGTGATGAATAGTGGTGGTGGGTTATTGATGAAATAGATGATGAATAATTATGAATAATTATATGTACTTATATGTACTTATATATACTTATATTTACTTATATGTACTTATATTTACTGATATGTACTTATATGTACTTATATTTACTTATATTTACTTATATGTACTTAAATAAGTACTTTATAAGCCCAAAAGAACATAGCCTTAGTCACTTAGATATCATTCTCATTCTAGAGAAGGAGCGAGAGTTGAATTTAGAATGTGTTATACTTTAGCCTAGAATTATCAATCAAATTACCTCATGCATGAATTGTTGTTTTGTGTTGCTAATCGCATGACCTAGGGGTGAAGTAGGATTCCGACTACGTTTTCTCTATTTGCTTACTTCAAACCAAATTCAATCTTGTCTTTAGTACTTACTAAGATACCTGGCCTAGACGAAAAATCCCAGCTTTTATTTAGTAGACTTGCATGAAGTATTACTAGCTAGCTTTAGACTAATCTAGGCTTTTATCTTGGGTTCGACCCGAGGTCACTCGTATTATAAATATTGTTTGCGTACTGTGATTGGATTAGTATTTTTACCACCAGAATTTTGACAAAATTCATTGAACAGAGTGCTGAAGCACTCTCTGATGACTCAGAGCTGTAACTTTTTGAACGTTGTCTCCAGAAAAGAATAGCCACTCAGGAGACGACACGTGTCCAATTGTTGAAAAACAAAAGGCAGTAGAACACCCTCGTTCAAGGAAACCAGTGAGCCAAGGGAGAGCCAATGGTAGCTATCTCGTCAAGTGAAGAAGAGACTGCTGAAGCAGCATCTACAAACTCAGATGACTATAGACTAGCTTCTAGACCCGACCAGAGCCATCCACCATAAAAGCTGCACCTACTCCAACAATGTCAGCTTTAACCGGACAAGACCAACAAGGAGTATGGTTTGTATCTGAAAAGGCTGCCGATTCCTGGGAAGTGATCAACAGCAAAACTGTGGTGGCAGAGAAAGTGCTGGAGATTGGCAGATTTCGTGTACCAGAAGTGATCTCACTGCTGAGAGAGGTAAAATTGCTGACCTTCTTAACTTTTACCAAACATTACAATTTGCATATAGTTAAGGAGTTTCTAGCAAATATTGATAGAGACTTTGGAGTAGTAAACAATCTGCTATATGGGACAAGTTTTGTTAGAAGGCTGAGGTTGGTGATCACACCGGCTGTGATAAATAATTTTTTGGGGGTTGATGAGAATGCCAGACCTCTGGCTGAGGTGAGCTCTAACAGGCTGGCTGTTGTGCTCGCGGGTGGACTGTGCAAAGGCTGGGTATCCCACAATTTAGGAGCTACAGATTTAACCACAAAGTATGCCATTCTCTATTCCTTCGCGGTGAAAAATTGGATGCCTAGTTCACACAAGGGCAAGGTGAACAAAGCAATGGGGCAGCTACTATTCAGCATTGGGGAGAGAAAAGAGGTAAATCTTAGGCAGGTTATATCGAGCAAATTGCTGCACATGCTGTAAAGCCAAAGTCCAATTTGTGCATTGGATTTCCTTCGCTCATATATGAGATTTTGATCAGTCAGCACAGAGATCTGGAAGCTGCACAAGAAGGCATGTCCGGTGCCCCTCAAGTATTCTTTCTAGACCACAAGGTTTTTAAAGAAAGACATGTGGTAGACATATCTGAAGGGGAACCAGCTCTTGAAGACCCAGTGAGTGCTGGAGCACTCCCTGATGCTCCAGTTCCTGTCGTAGATGCTGCAATGTGTGAAAGGATGATAAGTCATCTCAGAACGGAGCAGCATTTACGAGAGCTGAAGCCAAAAAGATCTCCACATTGTGAGTGCAGGTTGACGCCCTCCTCCGAGACCTAGAATATCCCGCAGCCAGCAGCATCACCACTGCTTAACCCAGTGAATGAATGAAGCCCTCGGCATTTGTGCCAAAAAGGGGGAGAAGGTTGTAATAAGCCTAGACACTTACTTGACTTGCTCGTAGAACTTTCATTACTTTTGGTGTTTAGCACACTTGAGGGATTCTAAACTCAAATGTAATAAGTAGTGCAGTTATCTAGCCTAGCTCTGGTTTTTACCAGAGTATCTGGATCAGTAGTCTAGACTATAGTTGTGTTTTAGTTTTGTCAAAATGCCAAAGGGGAGATTGTTGAGGATATGGCATTCCTTGACAAAACTGCTCAAAAGACTGTTGAAGCACTCCTTGAAGATTGGTGGCTGGAGCACAATCTGAAGACTGACAAAACAACAACAATAAATAACTAGAGTCTACTTCAGCAATCTCTGAAGATTTGAAATTGAGACAATATCTAAAGAATGGGCGAGAGATAGCGTTGAAGAGACAGAGGCTGCTTCAACACTCCGTGATGATCCAGAGCTAGAGCATAATGCCCGATCAACCTGGCGTTGCACGATGAGGCTCCAGCATGATCCGCCTGGCATCGGGGAAGCTCAAAGAGGTATGCAGATGTCATCAAAAGCTCAACAAACCCCAGCACATGGTCAAAGAAGATAAAGATCCAAGAATCCAAATTTGGTAACGGAATCTTCAACAAACTTGCTAGAATCTAGAAGAAGATTATGATAATGATCCTTGGTGTTTTTGGTGTGCTGGTGCGCTTGAAAAGGAAGGAGGAGACGCCACAGACACACACACTATCAGAGAGCAAACACTGAGAGCACAGAGCGAAAACACAGAGATCAACCAAGATAGCAGGGTTTATAAATTGAGTTGAAGACTAGTGTTGTGTGCAAAAGGAATCAGAACTCGTGGAGTTTGATTTAGAATTGGTCTGGAGTTCAATTGGAGCGCTGCTCGTTGAAGGGACAATCAGAGCTCGGTGATCAGCCGCGGACAGGCATTGTCACGGGCTGCAGAGCATTGATCGAGGCTACCTAGTAATGACGGAGTGTGTCATTGATTGAAGGGGAACGGAGACTTATTTTGCAGAATCAGTGTCCGACTTATTGGCGGGAGAGCTAGGAGAGTCGCTGACTGAAGATACAGCAACTCTGGTGAAGAGTGTGCTTAAGCATTCCGTGTACCACACATTGTAATATAATAGGCTAGGTTTGTGAGTCAATTCCGTAGCTATTTGTTACTGGAAGTGTGTAGGTAGAGGTGTGAGTCCTTTGTACGTCGAACTGAGATAGTGGAATCTTGAGGACCGCTGTATCCTCCCCAAACGTAGGCAAGTTGCCGAACTAGGTGAACAAACTCTGTGTCTTTCTTATTCTGCAACTAGAGTAATTCCGTATAAAGATACAGAGAGTGCTTTAGCAGAAGCTGTAACTTTTGAGACTGTAACTCCGCATCAACAACGTTGCACAATTTCGTAGTCCTTCGAAGAAACAGGGGAGAAAGTCTCTTTAAAGTCAATCTCTTCCTTCTAAGTAAAGCCTTTAGCTATAAGACGAGCTTTGAATCTCTCCACATTACCATTAGAGTCCCTCTTAGTTTTAAATATTCATTTAAAACCAATGGGGTCTCGCATGGTCCGGTAATGGGACAATTTCCCAAACTCTATTGTCTTACATAGACTTACACTCCTCATTCATAGCATCAATCCATTTGTGAGAGTTCGAATTATCCATGGCTTGTTGGAAGTTGATCGGATCATCTTCCAACAATCCATTTTTCCCATGTTCCAAGAGATATACGATGTAGTCATCTGGAATCGCATTTCTCCTCTCTTTGTTGTATCTATGAAGTGACACTGTCTCTTGAGGTTGTTGAGTTTTAACATCAGGAACATTGTCCTGATCCAGAACTGGGGGTTGAGCAACATTGCGAGTAGGTTGATGATCAAAGTCCACTTCTTAATCAATGATGGGTAAAAGAATCTGATCATTTTCAAAAATAGTAGTTGATCTCTCTTCCTCAAAGACAATGTTTTTAACCAAACCTGTCCCCCCCCCCCCCCTCAAGCTCAACATACTCAAAAAAATGTTGCATTTCGCGTCTCAAAAATATTTCTGGAAGTAGGATCATAAAATCTGAAACCCCTTGATTGCTCCACATAGCCAATAAAGTAGCTGTTAACTCTCTCGGAGTCCAATTTACCTTCATGAGGCCTATAAGGCCTTGCCTCGGCTGAACATCCCAAAACGTGCAAATGCTTTACACTGGATTTACCCCCACAACACGGCTCAATAGGTGTCTTAGCATCCTCTTTGCTTGGCACACGGTTAAGGAGGTATGTTGTTGTCTTAAGTGCTTCACTCGAGAGGCTTTCGAGTAAAGAATAATGACTAATCATGCTTCTTACCATATCATTCAGAGTCCGGTTTCATCTTTCAGCTACATCGTTCATGCTAGGTGAACCCGGCATGGTGTACTGAGGTACGATCCCGCATTCCTCTAGGTATAAAAGCAAAAGGTTTTGGACGTTGTGCTCCCGAGCCATCATATCTACCATAATACTTACCACCATGGTCTGATCTAAAGCTCTTAATTTTCTTGTTGAATTGCAACTCAACCTTAAAGGCTTTGAACATTCCAGAGACTGTGATTTCTCATGTATAAGAAATAAATAGCCAAATCGTTAATAATCATCTATGAAACTGATAAATTACCGTTGACCATTCCAGGAAGTAGTAGGTAACGGCCCACAAATATTGGTATGAATCAGTTCTAAGACGCCAGAAGTTCTGTTGGCACCTAATTTCTTAACCTTGGTCTGTTTCACTTGATGCACTCGATGCAAGTATAAAGATCAAAAAAGTCGAGTGAATTAAAAATGTCATTACACACAAGACGCTGAATCCGAGATCTCGAGATGTGACCCAGACGTTGTTTCCACGTGCAGGGTCTCATAGTACGAAGTGAAATTTCACAGCGTCTCACTTAGGCAGATTTGTGAACTAGCAGTTGCTGCAGGTTTGTTCACCCAGTTCGGCCAAACTGCCTACGTCTGGGGAGGACTATTCTCCAGTCCTCAATCCACTCAACCAAAGGTTCCAAGCACACTCGGTTACAACGCACGCAACCTATGCTACTTTAACCCCGTGTGGACTACTCAACACAATCAGAACAAGCTCTGATTTGTGTCAGCACACCCTCTACAATATGTCAGTCTAGAATAGCTACAATCCTCCCAAAGAACTTAGCCTATTCTATACTACACTACTCAGCAGAGTTGCTGCAGCAACAGCTGTAACACACAGCTGAAGCACAATGTCCGCGTCGCTCCAAGGCCTTCTGCCGAGCCGATGAAACCTCTCCAAGAGCGCTGCACACTCTGGACAACTCCCCCTCACTCAGTGACCACCTGCCACTAGTGAGTACTGCCGCACGACACTTGACCGAGCCTTCCACCCGTCAGTTCTTCCGCGGCTGCCTTTGATCAACCAACAAGCTCCACAGCTCTGAATTGGATTCCAGATCAATGCACGAATCAGTCTCTGCAAGACCTGATTCTCTTCTGCAATACTCACCACAGCTCTGCGCTCAACGCTCTGCCCGTGTGTGTTGATCGAAGAACAACGTCCGTAGCACACCAAAAATCCTCACTCTGAAATCTGTGTCTACTCTCGTGTATCACTCAGCTTCGATCACCCTCTTCAGCCCTAAAACCTTCTGCTTAAATACCCACACCACTTTAAGCAGTTTCCAGGTTTAAGCAATTTACCCACAAGATCAATTATCTCCTAAAATCTAGGAGATTAGATTTGATTAATATCTTCAATGCAAATCTCCTTCCTCTGACCAGAAAACCTTGCTGGAATATGCTCAACAGCATTTTAGAAATTCTTCTAAGAGCAAGAACACAACTGCCATACCTTCAAAGTTCACCAAGTACATAACTGCTACTCGGACAGTTGATACAGCACTTGAACCAGCACCTGCTGCAGCATCCCCTGCTGTAGCTGCTGCTAGTTCACTTCTGCTGCCAGCTTGATTGTTTGAGCTACAACAACTCCTTGTTCACTTGTGCTGTAGCTGTTTGCTGCTGCTGGAATTTCCTAAATGCATTAGGAAACAATCCCATCAATTCTAAGGAAGATCCTCCAATTTATAGAGGTTTTGATTTTCCAATCAAATCTTCATTCAACAAATCTGCCCTTGTTCTTGAGAGACACTCCAGAAATATTCTCCTGAATATTCAGCTCTTTCCGAAAGCCCTTCGGTCCACTGATTTGTTGATTGAATGCAATCTTCGAGAAAGCTTTGAATTTGTGCTACCACATTTTAGCTCCAGCATCTACTACTGAACTTCTGCTCCAGAGATTGCTGTAGCACTTGCTTACTCCACTTTAGCTCCAGAGATAGTCACTCTGCCCAGATTGCACAAGCTGATGTCTTCATGCTCTCTTTCAGAATTCTGAGCTACCCAAGGCAACATTAGGTGGCGCGCCTCGTGAAGACATTAGCCACTTAATGTCTTCATCTGGAGCGCCACTTAATGTCTTCATCTGGAGCGCCACTTACTGAGTTTGCTCACTCTGGAATGCTCTTCATCAGCTGTTTTCTTTCCATACTTGCTGTAGCAGGCTCTAGTTCACTTTGTAGGAGTTTGTCAATGATGCCACATACCTTCACAATCTCCCCCTTGGCATTTTGACAAAATCCAAGAACCCTTCTAATCTTAGGCAATCCTCTTCTCATCTTTGAACTCCTTCTTTTGCAGCTTCTTCAGCTTCAATCTTCAGGGGATGTTGTAGCAACTTCTTGTGCTTGTTTTGTCAAGGATGCCATTACCTTAACACGAAGGAACTACATCCAACAAGTATATATTACCATAGACATTTAATGCATCGTGTCCCACAGTTCTAGAATAAATGGATAGCTTAAATTGATTGTTTCCAAATGAACAAGAATAACCTAATTTGTCCAATGCAGAAACCAAAATCAAGTTCCGACTAAAAGACGGTACTACAAAAGTATCCGCTAAATTTAAGAATTGACCGGATGTCAATAATAATCTAAAGCGATCAATTGTCTGTACTTGCACCAACTCACCATTTCCAACATAAATGATTTTTTCAGCATCATTTGGCTTTCGGTGGTTCAGGCAACCCTGCATAGAAACATCTATATGAGTAGTAGCACCGGAGTCTATCCACCATATGTTTCTAGGTACCGAAGCTAAATTAACTTCAGAATAGACCAAGTTAAGGAACTTACCCTTCCTAGCACGCCATTTGGCGTACTGAGAACAATCCCTCCTAAAGTGTCCAGCTTATTGCAAAAGTGATAGGTATAATCAGACCTTTGTCTCTTAAAGTCTGAAACCTTGGGATGTGGAGCAGCCTTCATTTCCTTAACCTTAGCTTTGCCATTTCCTTTTGAAGTGAGAGCCAAGTGAGCACTCTCGGGCCTGTCTTGCTTCAGTCTCTCTTCCTCTTGCATAGAATAAGAAATGAGCTCGTTAAGAGTCCATTTATTCTTCTGACAGTTGTAACTGACCTTTAAGTGACCGAACTGTGCAAGAAGAAATATCAAAACCAAATGCACAAGAAAATCATCAGATAACTCAAGCTTCAGTGCCTTAAGTTTAGAATCAAGATGTGACATCTCCATGATGTACTCCCGAACATTTCCCTTGCCATTGTACTTCATTGTAATCAAGCTAGCTAAAAGCGTGCTTGTTTCGGCCTTATCGTTTTTCAGAAAACGCTTCTCAATCTTGGCAAGGAACTCATTTTTAGTAAGGATGTCCTCAGTCATTGCACCTCTAAAGGTCTCTGGAATGCCGCGCTTCATGATCATCAGGCTTGGCCTGTTTGAACTGTCCCACTTCTTCGATTAAAGGACATCACTGTTAGTACTTTCTTCATTGATATCATCCGGTTTAGGCATACGAATTGCTAAGTCCAAATTCATGCAGCCAAGGATAATCATCATATTCTCCTTCCAATCCTTAAAGTTGGTCCCATTCAACATAGGAGTGTTGTTTGTGTTGGCAATTGCGGCAAACAGTGACATGTAAGCTGAATTAGAGAACAAAATATTTCAAATAAGTTTAGACTCTCAAAATATATACATAAGAATGTATACACCACAAATATTTAAAATAATATTATTCCAAGATACCGGCCACAACATTAATAGCAAGTCTTAGGACAGTGGTATTAACTGTGACTGAATATCTTGTTTTAGTGATCAAAACATTGACGAGAAGATGTGTCAAATAATAAACCCTTAGGATGTATTTCATATTCACACCAAGATACAAAGAAACGACACATGTTTATCACCACAAATATGTGTGCATCCATATTGAATATTAATTTATCTTAGGGCTAATTAAATATTCATATAAACTAACACATTCATCCTAACATGCCAAATAAGTCAACCTACACGGATATGTCACTTAGCTGTACGTGTATTTCCGTTGCAATTAACATATTTTAGAGTGTTAGCTCAAAATTGAATGTCAATCTTGCAGTTAAATATTGGTTAAAGAATGAACCATAGAACAAATCAAAAAATGATTAAACCAACATTCAAATTTTGAACCAAGATTTGAATTGAACCAATTCAAAATTAAAACGAATCGGAATGGGATCGAACCGGAAATTGGACCAAACCCAAAAATTGTACTGAGCCCAATATTGGACCGAACTAAATTGAACCGAACTGGTGCAAACCCACCGTCTTCTATTGACGTTGGCGTTTTAGGCAAGCAAAATGAAGTGCTATTCTAGTCACGCAAATATCAAACAATATTTATAACCGAGTGACCTCGGGTCGAACCCAAGAGAAAAGCTTAGACTAATTGACAACTAATTAATGCTATTATTAAAAGTCTACGGTTTTGGGGTGGGGGGGTTGTCCTCCTATAGAGGTATCTCTAGTAAGTACTAAAGATAAATGATATTTTTGGTTTTTGGTTGATGAAACAAAAGAGTGACTAGGGATTCAACTTCTCTCCTAAGATACGAGGAAAATGAAATAACTCACTAACACATGCATGAACTACATTTGGTTGATGAAAGCAAGGCTAATGCATCATCCACTCTAGATTCAACTCTCGCTTCTTCCCTAGAGTGGAGAGGATACACAAAGGACATGGTTCTCAAACTCTCGCTCTATTGAACCGTGTAGAACTTGAGTCCCATAACCGCACCCTCTCGGGCTATTGGCCGGTTACTCAAATCCGCTTAAAACTTAGCCTATTGTCAAGAATGCATGTCGCTCTCGCGCACAAACACTCCATCTATGATCATACAATAGCTATGAGACATCCTAAGTTCAACTCTCGCTCCTTCCTTAGGGGTTTTAACCAAGCATACTCACTTAAGCATTTCGTCAAACACTTGGTGTGCATACAATGAATACATAGCTAGGGCACAATATAATCAAACCAAACTTCATTCAATGCAATAAATTAGAGTTCTACATCATATCCAATCCTAGGAGATCCATTTAATCCCCAACCACAAGTACAACTACTCACTCATAATGAGTGTGAACAAATACATGAAAACTAAATGAGACATGAATGTAAATACAAAGGGTAAAGGTTTTAAGAGAAGTTGATGTAGAATCTTCGACTCAAGCTTGGTTCTTCACCCAAGCTTGGTCTTCTCCGAGCTCCAGTCGCCTAGGGTTGAGAAATCATTCACTTCACGCAAAGTCTAAGGATCATTCACTTCAATGTGACAATAAATACTCATAGAATCGATATCAACCTAGCATTCGTCAAATTTAAATTTCTGCTCAATTTCCTATGCAAGTAGTATGAAGAAAAGCGTCGCTAGCACAAAAAATTTGTCAAATCAATCACATTTGCTTGCTAAGGGCAAGTCCATAAGCTCAAGACAATAAACTCGTTCTCAAGTTTTAGACTATACGTGATAAACCGTAAGAGAAGAGGAGTTTTGACAATGAAAAATTTAGAATTCACTCGTACAAATCTGGATGCTTAAGTAATAAAATACGAGGGTCATACCTTAGACGCTTCCTAAAAACCGAATGCAAAAGCCTTGCTCACACCAATGCGAAAGAGCTTGCGGAAAAGGCACAAAGTCAAGAGTTAAGTGCGTCTATTTTTTGGCGTTTATACAAATGCTTTCGAGGGGGAAATTACCTTCCTAACCCTCGGCAATTGTAAAACCTTCAAAATTTGATAATTCTTTTTTTTTTCTCTTCTGCCTTTTTTTTCCTTTTTCTTTTCCTTTTTTTTTCTTTCGCAATCACTTCGAAACACCCCACACTTAATACTTGACAATGTGCCTAAATGTTATATGATGGAGCATGAAGTGTGAGCTAAGCAAATGCAAAGGCTAAATAGGGACGCTAAAATCACCTAAAAGCAAACAAGAGCGAGTACAAGGTTTTTGTATGAAAACTCATTTTTATTTTGTTTTTGTGCTCGCTAAACTTAACTTCATTTTTCATGCTTGGAAAGAGCTAAAAAATAAATCAAACTAAGCTAGTCAAACACCGAATCATGTAATCTATCTTCTCTCTTCCAGCCGCTCCCCCTTTTTGCGACTCTTCCTTCTTCCCAAACCAGTTCCTTCATCTTCAGCCACCTTCTTTGCCAGCTTCTCCTTTCACTCGAGCATCTTCTCCATCGAGGAATCTCCAAGCAGCGACGAGGAGAGAGCAGCGAGGCGACAAAGAAGTGTCGGATCCGGCCCAAGGGATTTCATTTGTCCTGGAACTGACACGAACGAGTGGAAGAACGACCTCCTAGAACACTTGATGACGCGGGTGCGGCCGGGTCCAGGCGAGTGTGATGGAGCGTATTTATACGATCCATCGAGTTGTTTATTCTTATTGTTTAGTTGCATTTTGCGTGTGATAAATTACTCCTTTGTAGTGTTTCACATCGCAGGTGTATCAAGACCTCATTTGAGCTTTACGGCGTATTTGGAGCATTCTAGGCCTCATTCAATCACTCGGAAATGCAAAGGAACAGTGAAAACAAGTTTCGGGTGAATTCCAGTTGATCGAGGGCAAAAACGAGCAGGGATATCAAGCTGCCAGAGTGATTCGCCCAAGCCTTGCATGAATCACTTTGGTGTTGCACGAATCAATATTGATTGGCCCAGCTTTTTGGAACACACTGCCAGTTTGATTCGCCCAGACGAGTCCACGAGTCAGGAGTGATTCGACCAGCCTGCATTGATTTGCCCAAGCCTGCCCGAAACTCTTTTGGTGCAGCCCGAATCAAATGTGATTCGCCCAGCTCTGGAACACACTGCCACTTTGATTCGCCCCACCCTAGGTGAATCACTTGCCAAGCCTTGCACGAATCAAATCGAAAGGTATAAATTAAAAGAGCTTCTTTCGAAAAAAAAAAAACTCTAATCGAAGATAGCTGCCCAGACCGTGACCAGAGCTTGGAGATGAGAAGTCAACAACAACATCGCGGAACAATTTTAGTATTTTCTGAACTTGTTATTTTCATTGTTATTAGATGGATTGTAGTAGTTAAACCCTAATTCAGTTTGGAGATTTGTATTACAACGTACGGTTTGAGATACTTATGTTTCATAATTCGATTTAGTGAATTATTGTTCTTCGTATGAATTGCATGCTCTAGTTATCAAGTAAGCATAGCCTAGCGGTGAAACTGAATTGATATCTATTGCGTGATAGTAGGATTAGTTGCGCTATTAGCTAAGCCTAGAGGTAGAACTAATTTGGTATTGTTAGTCGAGTAATTATTAACCTATTCGAGAACTTAGCGGTTGAGAGTAGGTTGAACATTGAAGTCGGCATTACCTTAGCAGCATTGTTAGACTAGAACAATAGTTTTACTAATTGATGCATGTTGGATAGATGATTACCAGTTGCAATGCATATCCCTAAACTGAATCTTTCTGAAATTGATAAACAACAATCTTCTTGCAAACCCCCCTTTTACTTTCATTAGTAGAACTTTATAACTGATTACTCTCTTTGGGTTCGACCCTGCTTATCATTAGCTAGTAAATAGGTAATATAAATTTAATTTTGACGCACACAACAACGTGTCGTTAGAGTGCGTCACGAGGCGCAGGTCTCAGTCGGCGCAGGCCAGGAGCGAAGCGGTAGCGGCCGAGTGCGCCGGGCGAGGCACAACGCGAGAGAATCTGAATGGGCTCGGCCGGATCAGCGCAGAGATGAGGCGGAGGCCGAGCCGGATCAGCGCAGATCGGAGGCCCAAAAAAGGAGAAGATGGTGTAGGGTTTCATTGAGTCAACTCTTCGAGTTGACTCAGAACCCAGTGAACCTAGTTCAGAAACAGTGATCATGCATAAATTAAAATCAATTTATTTTTCATTTTTACAGTATAAATCCGATCTGAATTATTTAATAATTTGAACCAAAATTAACTATGAATCGTTCAATTTTAACAAAAAAAAGATCAGATTCGTATTATGTTCAATTAACTATATATGGGAGGCAACTCATACCACTTGTTGGATCAAAAACATGCGGCGGAAAAATAAACCACGAGTGGCAGACCCAATATTCTATTTGGATTACTGCAAATAAAACATACTTGATTTCATTCTGAATATAGAACGAATGTCTCTTGGGTCAGTTTCCTTGAGAGTAAAAAACTGGAGAACGATTTGATAAACCGAAGACCATAACTCATATTTATATGTTCTATACGAGAATATATAATCGAGATAATCATGGATCCGTCTCTCAAATAATATCATAATTATCTCTAGGTATCTACACAATATATTCCACGACTAAAATTATACCTGATAAGCTTCCAAAAAATTAGATCATATTATTCAAACTTATCACAATGATAGCACATACAGTTATCTAAATTACATATTAGATCTCATATAAATTAATCATAATAATCTAACATGTCCATGAATCAAAATGAAATGTGAAAATGGATGTTTTTTTCTTCAATGAAACGTGTGGAATATTTGAGCTAAGAACTTCATCATAAAAATACAACATGCAGTCTCTTTCACCTTAGATTTAAATCAAGATTCGCTAATGAGGTGACAAAGTTAAGTCAGTTTACGCGTAAACCAGATATCTGTTGACATCATGCACTCAGCCTGGTTATGACGCGAAAGTGAAGGAGTTGTAGCTTTGAATCAAATTGTCTTCTCTTTTCTTTAATTTCAAAGTCGTTGATTGCTGCATGCCATACCAGTCAAACACAGATTTGCAGCTGAAACCCCGCAAGTTGCTTGCTGATGGAGAAACATACATTAGCATTACCCACACCATCCCTCTTACCTTTTTACATTGAATGCTTCCACCTCATCATCTGTCTCTTTCTGGATCTGTGTTTGCAGCTTTGTCTAATATATTGCAGTAGTATGTTACAATAACACCAGTAGGGTTAGGGTTTGTTCAAATTTGAAGCTATGCATTTTTCAGGTAGGATATGAATGATGGGATTCTTTATTCTTGTTCAGGTTAGGTCATTATGATAAATATGAGAATATTAAAAATTAGTAATTTAACTTGAGCCATTATCCTTTTCCCATGTCACATTCTAAACTAAAGTGGAACCACTGGTCAGTCGGAAGCATGAGAGAGCTGAAGCCCTCATAAATTGGATGCATGGGTTCATTTTGCATCTTGCTTTTTCACCTCCTGTTTTGATGAAAGGCGAACCCTAGCCTTTATTACAACACAGAAACTCTCTCTCTCTCTCTCTCTCTCTCTCTCTCTCTCTCTCTCTCTCTCTCTCTCTCTCTCTCTCTCTCTCTCTCTCTCTCTCTCTCTCTCTCTCTCTCTCTCTCTCTCTCTCTCTCTCTCTCTGACACACACACAGCTCACTCTTTTGGACTTTATTATTCGAATATCAAGTGTAAACAGTTAGTTTACTGTAGCTAGCTTTTGGTTCCTCTCTCTTGTAGTCTTCGTGTTTCTCTCTCTTTAATGTTTAATGACCTCCAAAAAGGGATACTTTTGCCATGAAAGTTTCTGGTGTTGTCAGACTTTTTCCACCAAATCCATTCAGAGAGAATTTCTCCACCTCAATATTTACAACTATGCCCCCATGTTTTTTTAATGGCTGACCATACAGGACTACAAGTATACATACAACCTTTTCAAGCATGGATTAATAGTCCAAAAAGGCTAAAACTACATGTCAGAAAATTGTTGGATAATTGAGTTTTAGGCAGTTAAGTTTGCAGTAGTTTAGGTCTCAGTGTCTCTCAGAGACTCTAAAGTGGCTGTACCAGTTTGATTGTGTAGACAGAGAATATATATGAGCTTTTTGTTGGGGACTGACTACTCATTGCTCCTTAGAATCATTTTGTAGTAGGGTTAGGGTTAGGGTTGTCTTGTTGGTTTGTGTCTTTGTCCATGTTTATTCTTTTTTAACTCCGCGAAAGAATCTGCTTTATCATCTTCCATCATTTCTGGTTTTCTTTTTTTGCGACTCATCTGAAAAGGTAACTTTACAGTGTCAAGAAGAGATTAATTTAAAAGCAAGACATTCTAAGTTCCAACACACATGTACACCTTCCTTCTTTTTAAGATAAAGTACATGAACTTGAGAAAAGATCTTGGGTTAAGATAGATACATCCTGCATGGCATGCTGAGATAGATGCATCTTGAGCCCTAAAAGATTTAGGCTGAAAGCAGACCCACGTGGCTAAAGTAAAGGCATGCTAATTTGATAAACTTGAATCTTAAGAAAGATTTGGATTCCCTTAAAAGGCCATGCAACACACTTTTTCAGAGAAGATATGACATTCCAACCCTAAAAGAACATCACAATATTCTCTTGACAAAAACCAATGCACAACTTAAGCTTCAAAAAGGCATCCTAGCACGAAAATTATTCTAAAAGACTTCAATATTTTTAACTCTTATTAACTCATGTGTATTTAGTATTTTTCTTTCTTTCTTATTCTACCCTTAAAACCCAGTAGAGATACTACTCTGGCTCCATTAGGAATCAAACTCTAGTCGCTGAGATATTTGACGTTTTTTTGCCACTAGACCACGTCTTAATGGACATGTGTATATAGTACTTAGTTTTTTTTTCATTTGATACTTAATAATCTCTTACTGATTACTGTCTACCTTTGCAAGCTTTGTGCCGTTTAAGATTGTTCAAAAGGATATTATGCCATTTTATACATTCATCAGACGACACTTTTCTTCTTAAATACTGTCCAAAAAACACACCGTATAATCTACACCTACAACTCTCTGCAAGTACACATTACTCGCATGTTGCCATGATGGCTTATTTGTTAAACTTTGATTGCATGATCCGTAAATTATAAGCCAGACAACTTTTGATTAATCTAAAAGATTTGTTGTCTCAGCTTTTATAAGCACTTCTCAAGAACACTACTTTATACATTTCAAATTCAATACATTTTTTCATTAGTTTGCTTAGTTAAAAAACTGTGGGTTGATATGATCATCATGCAGTGCAGGCATGCGCACAACATCTTTTGAATCACACATGCATCCAAAACAAAGGGATGTTCATCATTTCCTAAAACCTTTTGCCTTTAGTTGTTCTCACTTTAGATAAAGTTGATTATTGCTTATTTTCAACCTAGAAAATAAAATAATTATTGCTTCTTTGTAACGTTTATGCAAGTGGATTAAAGAGAAAATGTTTTATTATGACCAAAAGTTACTTTATACCTTATCAAATGGTTCTTTGTTTGTATGTTCTCGATAATTTCTTGTCCCATATAACGAAAATCATCGAATTGAAATTATGCAAAGAATATGAAAATGCAGAGGAAATAAATACTAAACAAAAGTTGCAAAGAATATTATCTCCCAATACACACTTATCTTAAGAGACAATCATATAATATGAAACTTTTCGCTATAAAAATGTTGAAGTGAATCCCTTAACTAAAAGAAAGCATTAGAGATTTGATAGCCAATAACATGCATGCATAAATTTGTTGTAGTATAAGTTTGGTATCAATCAAAGGCACCATTAGGGTTTAGTTTAAGCAAAAACCCCAGTCATTATACTAGTGTCTATGTGTAAACATTTTCTTCTTAATTAACCACGAGTGGCAGACCCAATATTCTATTTGGAGATGAATTGCCATGTTTGTGCTTCTCTTGGCATCTTAATTGTAAGCAGATGCAGCAAGTAATGAATGGTATTGGTGGCCTCAAAAGTCTACTTACTTTTGAGTGCAGCAAGATGCTATGGGAAAAGCCTCTTTGAAAAGGTTTGGCTCCAAAAATTCCTTCTCATCTATGGACCTATAATAAACATGTCTTTGATTCATATATATATGATGTAATATTTGTTGCAATGTGTCGACTGATCATTCTTTCTGAATTTCAAGATAGTTTACAAGGCACTAAGTGGGGTTGGACTTACACTAGATTGAGAAAAGGGGCTTTTGTTCTACCTAGTTTCAATGCTTTAATTCCCATCATTCACTTTTAAAACAAAAAAAAATGAATGCTTTCCCTTCACTTCAAATAATTTTGATATCAATAAATTTGAAATAAAACTATTCTCGTTTTGTTTAAATCCAACTCCAAACCATAAAAACATGAGCTCTGATATCGGTTGTTTATAGAAGAAAAAAAGTGTTTCTGAATAGAAGTATTTAGATATGCTTATAGGCTTGCTTCTTAATTGCAAAGTCAATCTATAAAGTGAAACCTAAGACAAGGTTTGATAAGTCATAATCCATAAATCAGTGACATGGGAAACTTGCAACATTTTCAAAGTTGAGGTGCAACTAATGAACGTGTGGGGCATATAATACTTTACTTTTCCTTCAACTATTAAAAAGTAAAGAACACCTTTTAGAAGTTAAATAGCACTTTAACTTCGGATATAAGATTTAATTTAAATCAATATAAAATGAAAATATATATCAATTTTACTAAGATATTAATGTTCCTAAGTCCATCATTAAAAAATAATAATGTTTTATGAACTGAATATTTATATAAAACAACTTGTTTGACTACTTCAATCGGGTAACTGATTTTTTGATGGTATATAACAAATTCAATGTTGAAAATGGGTGTTAGGTTAGGCGTCATGTGTGCTAAAAAAATTGTCCTTGGTCATCATCATAAGTGCTTTTTGAAGTGGGTGGTGGAATGATGATGGCATTATATGCTCAATAATATGTGTGCTTGTTTGGATCTTAGTTTTGAATCACAAGCAATTACCTAGCTTTCACCCACAATCTCCCATCCATGAATTCTCTCGATTCTCCTATCATAAAAAAATCGTGATTGAAGAGACACATTCATACCCTTGTGATAATTCACATTATGATTTGATTCCATGCGCATATGATGCCCTATGACTATGATACAGGCATATATAATTCCAAGTCTTGGAATCATAAAAATATATAATTCACATTTGCTAGTAGCTTTAACACAGCTTTACTCAATGAGAGGGATGAATGAAATTGTAATTTCATCCTTTAATTTATATGTCCATTGAAATCATGGACATCCTCTCCTACACCCATCCTTTTGTTGCTTCAATTGAGGCAATATATTTTGTTTGATCACAGTTGAGTCTTTCATCTTAATCTCTCATTTACTATTTAAGTGCATCTTGGACTTGAAGGGTTGTGTGGGTGTGGGGTTAGTACCCTAATTTAGGGGTATATTGGACATGTTGATATAACCTTTATGTTTAGCTTTAAAATATATATTCTTCTCTCTAGACCAAAATGATATTAACTCATACATTAAATATAGTGCATTAGTTATCAACCAATCAACCACTTGATGTAACATCATAATCCTATTTCAAATGCCCTTAAAAATTTCTAAAGTAACCCAACTTTATCATATTTTTCAAGCTTGCTCTCTCTCTCTCTCACTTGAAAGATTCACCTTACCCTAGTTAAAAATGGGTATTTGTACGCTTATTTTGTTCCAACAAATTAAATTAGACAATGGTGGGATTCCAAATACTATAACTAGCACAAGCTTTAGGGGTGTCCTTAGAGAGATGATTTAGATGCCGAAACTCTGTAATGGAAGAAAACCGTGTGAAAAGGAAGGAAGCGTGTGGAGTCAAGGGAGGGAATGCGATGATGAAGACTTCGCATAAATAGGATTGTTGCTTGTTGCTCTCTCTCTCTCAAAAATTGATCTGCCTTTACGCGTTTGCATGAATCCAAAAGGTACAAATAGTTATTAGTTCGTGGTCCATCCTTTTGCTAATTATTCCTTTGTCATTAATTCGATTGCATTTAGCAAATGATTAGGCATGGACAATAGCTTTTACCCAAGTTGCTAGCTAGTTGTAATTAAGGTTAACCATGACTTTCTTCCATTAGGTTTAGGGTTAAACTAATATGAAACATTAGGTCAAGTTTTAGAGGGTTGGTTGTGGGGCATGAATGTGTTTGATTGACACATTTTTGCACACAAGAAAAGGTGAAGACAAAGGCATGCCTCGTTGCCCTTTTGCAACCATTTGGTGTGAAAAGTAGAACTTTGGTCCCAAGAAAACAACAAATAAAAGCTCCTTTTCAATGATCACCCAACTCTCGTGCCTTTGCTCCTCCTTCCTTTTAGCCATTCCTCCCTTCACTTAAAAGTTAATAAAGTCATCATCTGAAATTACACGCTTCATGCTTCACTAAGACTTGTAAGGATGTTCCATATAGACATTTCTTTACTCGGATCTCTAGCTCGCATTAGTTGGGGCTCTTCAATGTTGGTTCTTTCTTTCAACTCTCTCTCTCTCTGCACAAATAGTTTATACTTGTTGTTCCATCCCATCAGTTGGTTCAACTTTTAGAGATTAATTATTAAAGTCTTTTGATTATTAATAAACATTCATTAAACTCGCTACTGACAAAACAAACTGAGTTCCATGAAACAAACACAGACACATGTTTTCTTCAAAAAGCTTATTTCATCCTCATCTGCTCAAACCCCAACTCCTGTCCTGTGCTGCTTCCTTCCTCTTTCTTCAATCTCTCACTGTAAGAAGAGTAAAAAAGAAAGAAAAGGGTCATCCAACTCATAAAACTAAATGCCAACAGAAGCAAGATGAGTTCTTGATGATGGAGGAGAGAGAAACATCAACCACTGCAACATCTTCTTCTTCCTCCTTTTTCCAGTGATTGTGGGTATCTCACCTTTCATTTTCCAGCTCTTGAAAGTTTTCAAAGCTGATAGCTTTGTCCGGGAATTACAGAAATACCCATCTCCTGAACCTCCCTGGGGAAACAAAACCGTAGATAGATAAAGGTTTCGCCTTTGGAAGCTGACCTCGCCAGAATACATGGCGGATTGAATTGTCAAGATTCAATCTTTCGAGTTAAGCTGAGAAAATGAGAAGTGGGTTGGCGACGATTCGTCAGACTTTGACGCCGGAGGCGTCAACAGTCTTGTCCCACTCAATCAGCGAAGCCGGCCGCCGCAACCACAGCCAAGTCACGCCGCTGCACGTGGCGGCGACGCTACTAGCCTCGCCGTCCAGCTTCCTCCGCCAATCCTGCATCCGATCACACCCCAACTCCTCCCATCCCCTCCAGTGCCGCGCTTTGGAGCTCTGCTTCAGCGTGGCCCTCGATCGGCTCCCGATGACCCAGTCCGGTTCCGACACCGCCGAGCCTCCGATTTCCAACGCGCTGATGGCGGCTTTGAAACGCGCGCAGGCGCATCAGAGAAGAGGGTGTCCTGAGCAACAGCAGCAGCCGTTGCTGGCTGTCAAGGTCGAGCTCGAGCAACTGATCATCTCCATTCTGGATGATCCGAGTGTGAGCCGGGTGATGCGAGAAGCCAGCTTCTCCAGTCCAGCAGTCAAAGCCACGATTGAGAAGTCAATGGGTGCTTCATCAAATTGTGTCAACAGCAACCTCTCATCGTCCGACAGTCTAGGTTTCAGGCCTAGTCCTGTTCCAGTTCCTAGTAGGAGCAACATGTATCTTAATCCGAGGTTGCAGGTCGGGCAGCGGAATGTTGCTCTGGGCTTCCAATTTGGTCCGCATCACAAGGTTGATGAGTTGAGCAGAGCAGTAGAAATCATGTCCAGAAATGATAAGCGCAATCCTGTCCTCGTTGGCGATTCAGAGCTTGAATCCATCTTGAAGCAATTGTTTGCGAAAATCGAAAACAAGGAGTTGAATGAAACCTTATTGCGGAATGTCCAACTGGTCCATATCGAGAAAGAAGCGGTTTCAGATAGATCCCAATTGCCGCAAAGGATCAAAGAATTGGAAGACTTGATAGAGGATAAATGTAACGCCGGTGGTGTGATTTTGAATTTGGGAGATTTGAAATGGCTGGTTGACCAGCCGACGAATGGTGGCCGAGTTCCAGGATCTCACCCGCCGGTGGTTTGCGAGATTGGGAGGCTGGCAGTGGAGGAGGTGAGGAAGCTGTTGAGGAGATTTGGTACCAAGTTATGGCTGGTTGGGACGGCTACTTGCGAGACATACTTGAGATGTCAAGTGTACCATAGTAGTATGGAGAGTGATTGGGATTTGCAGGCTGTGCCCGTCGCGGCCAAGGCTCCTCTTCACAGCGCATTTCCTAGGTTTGTCATCATCTTCGAACTCGTTGGCTCCGTTTGGTTTACCGCTTTGTCCATCTTTAGATTTTGTTGTTTGGAAAGCGAATCCAATAATATTTTGCGATGATTTTTCAGGCTCGGGACGACTGGATTTATGGACAGCTCGATGCAGCCTGCGACACCAATGAAGAACCACAATTCATTTCCGAGGCCCTTGTCCGAGAATTTGGATCCTGCCTCAAAAATGACCTGCTGCGCGCAGTGCAAGGAGAGTTATGAGAAGGAGCTTGCGAATGTTATGTGTAGAGAGTTAGAGATGTCGACTACAGAAACTACGGCAGAAGCAGGGAAGCCGTTGTTGCCAATGTGGTTGCAGACTGCTAAGACGACAGACCAGCAGCTGCAGGTAAATTTATTGGCATTTTCAGCTCGTTAGCGCTGGTTTCTGTTTTGAAATTAATTTCTCGATTCTGAAATTACAGGGAAATGAGTTAGAGAAGGGAAGGAAGCAGAATATTGACGAGTTGACGAGGAAATGGAATGAAACATGTTCGCGTCTCCACTGCAGTTTCAACCGTGTTCTTGGCTCAGAGCGCCTTATCACGCCATCCATGTCAGGCTTGCTCAATCCAAAGCTGGTAGCTCAGCAGCCCAAGTTGCAAGCTCGGAGAAGCTTTGTTGAGACGAAGCTGCAACTGAACCCAACTTTAGCGCCGTCCCAACCTCCCATTGGAGCTGAGAAGGCTGGACCTAGCCCACCGAGGAGTCCTGTCAGAACAGAATTGGTTCTTGGCCGAAGTGCAAGCCCCCAGAAAATTCAGAACGAGGCCACCAAGGATTTCATGTCTCACATTTCATCTGATCCGCAAAATGCTTCTTCAATCGAAATGCAGGCAAACAAGCTCTTAAGCTCGTTGCTCGATGCTGATTGGTTAAAGAAGCTGATGAAGACTCTGACGGACAAGGTGTGGTGGCAACGAGAGGCAGCGTCTGCAGTGGCTACCGCCGTAGCGCAGTGCAAATTGGGAAATGGGAAACAAAGAGGGGCTGGGTCGAAGGGAACTGTCTGGCTTCTGTTCACGGGTCCTGATAGAGTTGGCAAGAAGAAAATGGCATCAGCTCTGTCAGAGTTAGTCTGCGGCCTCAGTCCAGTGGTGATCTCATTTGGTTCACGTCGCACCGATGACTATACTAACAACACAAGCTTCCGTGGGAAAACAGCTTTGGACCGGATAGGTGAGGCGATTAGGAGAAATCCATTTTCAGTAGTCATGTTGGAGGATATTGATGAAGCTGATATGCTGATCCGTGGCAATATAAAGCGTGCGATGGAAAGAGGCCGCATTGTTGATTCTCACGGCCGCGAGCTGAGTCTTGGAAATGTGACATTCATCCTGACTTCAAACTGGCTGCCTGAGGAGTTCAAAATGTCATCCAAGAGCCACTTCAACACTGAAAGCAATCTGATGGCCGTCGCTGGTGAAAATTTGCAGCTGAAGCTCACCATCAGCGAGAAGACCGGCAAGAGAAGACCCGACTGGACAACTGAAAATGAACACCAGGACCGGTACACCAGACCCAGAAAGGACACGAACTCTGCCTTATCCTTCGATTTAAATAAAGCGTTGGATGCGGGTGATGACAGAGCAAATGGCTCTGGCAACTCCAGTGATCTCACGGCAGACCCCGATGAAGAAGAAGAAGAAGAAGGAGAGTCAGGCAATGTGAGGAACAGATACTCATTCATAAACCCAGCCACGCGCGAGCTCCTCAACCACGTAGACAGCGCCATAGTCTTCGACCCAGTAGATTTCAGCAGCATTCGCCAAAGACTAACCAGCTCGATCACAACCTCATTCTCCACAATCATCCGTAAGGAGGAGGCGTCCATACAAGTCAAGGAAGAAGCATTGGAAAAAATCCTTGGTGGAATTTGGCTTGGCCAGAGCTCACTAGAAGACTGGCTAGAAGATGTACTGGTCCCAAGCCTGCAGCAGCTCAAGACACAACTACAATGCCACAAACCCACCATCATCCAGCTCGAAATCGATGACACTTCAACTCATCCGGGTCACCTGAACTTCCAGGATCGGATTCCCAGTTCAATCAGGGTGGCTCTGGCTATGGATATGCAGTGAGGTGAAATTTCAACATTTTTGAATTGGAGTAGGACTATAAATATGTGGGTATAGGAAGGATAGTATGTTGAAAGGAGCAAGCTAAGGTAGACATCAGGGTTTAAGGAAGAAAACATTCACTTCATTTTTCTTCTTGGGGTCACTCCATCCTAGTACATGTCACTTTCTATAGAGCATGATTAGTAGATACTTTTGTTAAAATTATTTCTAAATACCATACTTTCTTACAAATTGCAATTTGAATGATTATGTCAGTATATTGCCATTTGTAAAAAAAAAAAGACTTAGAAAAATATTTTCCAAAGAAGTGACATTAAGAATAACACAAGTCCATATTTATATTTTAGTGCATGCTTTTCAGAGCCTTACCCTTGACAAGGCATCAAGAGACATGTGTGTCCTTAAGATTAGGTTAATGTAGGACACATGGGAAGAATCTGGTCATTTTATATCAAGCCAATGACATTTGCTTTATGAACAAATCTTCCTCCAAAAAGTGATACAATATGTTGTATATTTAATGCTATCTTACTGCAATATGTTATTCATTTGAGGATGAAAAAGTTGATAATGGGCCTCCAAGAATGCAGCCACATCTTTGAGTATGAGCAAAGGACAAAAGCCACTAGAACAATTCATATTATCAACCCTAGCCTTCATCACATGGAGTTCCTCACTTTATGTACTCTCAATCCCATCTCATAATACAACTCTTCCATACCTAAACGCTAATTTTCATCAAGTTCATATGAATAAGTTTTGACTGTCACTTAACATACTATTAAATTCTAAAACCTAAAAAATAACACTCCCTTTCCATAGGGATGATGATGGTCCTTGCACCCATATTATTCAAGTATATTACAACCATTTAGGGATCTAGAATTTAAATGTTAGAAAGGTTCCAACTTGAATATGTAGAATGAAACATCATGATTTAGCTGGTTGTGCTCAGCCACCAAGTTTCATCTTATTGTACAACTTCTCAGAACCCTAATTCATGGACATTGAGAAATTTGGCAAGCAGTCACACATGTAGTGTTTATGGTAGTAAGTTATACACATTACAAATGAAGAATTAATTAACCGCGATAGATTTCCATAATAAAATCATCGGAAAGTCTAAGAAATGCGACAATTTTCCGACGCAGAAAGAATTGAAAAAATACAGTCTCATAAAGAACCATAACATAACATTTTTGACAGTTTTACAATGATACTATACGACGGTGTTATTTTTGATGTATTTCTATCGGATAACCGACACATATTCGGGGATAAACATGCGGTGATTGTACGACGGTTTTCCTACGAAACACAGATTTATTTTCCAACGGTTTGCGACGATTAAGAAAATATGAATTTGACAGTTTAACGAAGTTCTTGCAATGGTTTTCTGGTAAGAAAATGCGAAAGTTATGCAATGCATATTCGACGGTTTTGTAACATTCACAAAATTAGTAAAAAAAGTTAATTTATAATTATTTTTATGATTTTTTAAATTATTAAATGCTGGAAATTGGATATTAATAAAACTGTAATTAAAATCCACAACATATATAATGAAACCAAATTCGAATCTTTATAATTACAAATGCCATTACAAAATAAGAGCAAGCATCATTGGCTCAAGATCAGTCGTCTGGTCTTTGGCGTCGTCGTTATCATCATCTCTTCCATCAGATGGCAACGGCCTAGACCCCTAGCCCCGTCCAAGGCATCCTAAACCTCTTGCTTTACCACTTCTCCCAGATTTGCTATGAATTTATCGAACATCACAACCATCTTCGATTCAAGTGACTGCTCAATCTACGTAGCAACAGGTGGGGATGTCACATTAGAATGACCTCTCCATAGAATTTGCTCCCCCAAACCAAAGTAGGCGCATCACCAACGACTCTGAGCAGCTTGTGTATCTGGGAGAGCTCAACTTTAGCAACAAACATGTCCAGGTCCTCGCCCTCCCCGATAGGTTTGCATGTAGCATTGGTCTCCATGCACGACGCCTCTCCTCATATCGATCTTGTTTGATAATAGAAATTAAATATTTTAATTTAAAATGTATAAATTTAGTCAATACTAATTAAAATGTCATACCACATTCTGGTGGCTTTGTGGATCCAGGCAGACCCATCCGGCTTTCGCTTGAGGCGGTCGTACAGCTCTTTACAGTTGGGACTCCTCCCCAACTCTTTCTCCTATAAGATTAAGTATTACAAATTAAAGTTAACAAATTTGTATTTACCAAGTTGAAATTTTGCAAATATGGTTTTACCATCTTCTCTCGATGCCCTGAGTAGGATGAGGCCCGACGCTACCCCTTCGCAGTTCTTCTTGTTTTGCGAAGATAAGCTGATGAATGTTAGGTTTGACTCTCACATTTTAAAAATTTTCTTATTGTATGCGTTGAAAGTATCTACTCCGCATTCCACAAAGTGAGCAAGTCATCAATTAAAGGACGCATATATATCAATTTATTTCTTAGGATTTTTGGGTCCCGAATTAGGACAGTCAGCCACATGTAATTTGTTTTCACGCACAACCATGATGCAAATTATAAGGTGTCAACATAACAATCCAACATGATTATGATTTTTTCGACATACAAAGCAGGCTGAAGCCATCTGAAAATAAACACAAACTTACATTGTGAGACTTAGAATCGAAGTCGGGATATGTTTGATCAAAATGTTTTCATGACTCACTATCTGAAGGGTGCATCAGAACACTGTGATCTCTAGTTCTATTTAAAAGCCAGCTCATGTGTGTAGTTGTTTCGTTCATATACAACCTTTGAAGATGAGGTATAATAGAAAGGTAGAACATTTGGGATCTCCCATTTCTTTTGAAATTGCTCGAACTTTATAATTTGCGTTACTCTTTGTATCTTGATTCTCCACAAAAAAAAAAAGTTTAACAAATTCTCATCTTTTCCATAGTAGATCATACAACCATCTACACATACATCAATTCGAGTGTGCCCCATACCTGGTCCACTCACTAATTTTTTATTTGACAAAACGTAGTTGACATCTGGTTGTCGTAGTTGACATGCGTATTTTTAACCATTCATATTGTCAATTTATGTTTTAGGAGTCAAGTTGCAGTAAAATTAGCTTTATACCCTTGGTAAGTCAAAGCATACTTTCTTACGTGTATAAAACAAGAAAATATTTCTACTTAGCTATTCTACTAAGAAAGGATGTAAATTTATTTCCTAATCCATCCTAATGTAAAGAATGAGATTTTTAGTAATAAAAAAAACATTCCAGAATCATACTTCACCCGTTTGCAATCATTCAGTTCATGCAGCGAACATATTTACGCGATGAATGGTAATAAACCATGTATGCTTAAAGTAAGCTAGACACACCTAAATCATTACTTTTCGCATTACATCTTGTACTTCGAGTCCATCGAGTGAGGCATACACCCGATTGTTCATTACCATTAATATCCAATCAATATTGGTAACTACCAATTACATTAGAAAAACATTAAGATCATATTTTTCAAATAGATGATGTTAACTTCCTTACCAATATACTACCAACATAGCTACTATGATTAGGTATCAATCATACATAATTCTATTTGATTTCCTCAACTTCTGTGATATTGGTTCTTAACCTAATTATCCTTATAACAAATTCTCATAGAAAACAACATTAAGGGATGTAGGGTCAAACACAAACGTGTAATTCGAAATACAATCTATATTAAATCATATGAAAAGAGTTCGCACAACACGGGATACCTAGGATCCCAAAATAGTACGACTATTCACAATTCTTTGTAAAACAATAAGAATACATTGAGATAAAGCATATAAGGCAACACGAATCAAGAAGTAGAAGAAGAATTATTCACTACGTATGTCCTTCATCGTGCCTCTTGTTGGGTACAAGCGTATGACTTCAGTTACGGTCAAAACTGCCGTACTCCCCATGTTGGTTACGAGCGTATGACTTCAAATATGGGCAAAACTGCCGTACTCATCTCTTCGGTATGGTCATACCACTCTATGGTACGAGCATGCTGGGCGTACTACTCATGAATTGATATGGGCAATATGGATGAAAACACATTCAGAACCCTCTAGTCCAGACTCGCCCTTTGGTATGATCGTACCACTATTTGGTATGTACGTACCATGCGTACCACTCCATGATACATACTGCTGTTCACTTTACGCAGTGGTTCTGACTTTGATCATTTATTTGGCCCTTAAAAATTTCCAATTTTGTCTTGATAAAACTAAAAAGTTTTTTTTTCCCTTCGGGTTAGCTTTCCAACAAGCCATGGCATATCTCAATCAGAACTGCTCGAGCGTTCGAAAAGCCTTTGAAGATGAGTAGGTCAATCTGTCCAGATTTGTATATTTTTGTCTAAATATTTGTGTATTCCGTCGTGAAATCGATGTGTTGCTGGTGTCTGGGACAATCAGGATGCTATAGAAACTGATTGCGATGATTGGAATACTAAGAAAGACCAAAATATAAAGCACACCAGCACTTTGGTCACTCAATTCGGTAATGACTCAGCAAACTCAACACAGTGTATGACAGGATACTATATTAACTTACTCAGTAAAGTTTCTCTTCCGTAGCATGGGTTTCAGACTCTCCAATCTCTTCCAGATGCTTAGTCTGACCTCCGCGAGCCTGCTCAACTCCGGTAATGCTCACCCTTGATCGGTGACCTTCTCTCAGCATATGGGAACGTTGTTCAGCACCTTGATCATCCGTGTTCAGTTCAACAGTGACGTTTCTCCAAAGGGCATGTACTTGACCTTCAACGAGACTCCTCTCCCAGTTGAACATAATGATCAAGTGTCGATCACACACATTCTATTGTGATCTCTCTCAGGCCTTCTTAGTGACGCACTCTCGCTCTTCGCTCTATGCTTATCTCCCTTTGCCTGTGCTTGTGCGTGTTGTGCATCTTCCTCTATTCATAGAGACACTGTCCTTATATACCTGGAAGCCCATGGTGGATTATGAAAATTCTAGTCCAACTAGGATATGTCCGATTTAGGACACTTCCTAAATCCTTCGTAGGACGTTCTACAATTATGTTGCAGGACATGTTTCCTAAAACAGTTTAGGAAACTTCATTGATCCTTCATTGAATCTTCTCTAAGATCTTCACAGGATATTCTGCATTTCTGTTGCAACAACTATTTCTTAAAACAATTTAGGAAACTCCCTCATATTAGGAACCTTTGACCGTTCGCTGATTGTCTTCTGTTTGCAATAGCTACTTGCTTCACCACTTGCTGTAGTGACTCCTGGATCAAGTTGCATAGGTTTTGTCAAGGATGCCACGATCCTTAACAATCTCCCCCTTAGAATTTTTGACAAAACCCAAGGACTCTTCTCTCTTCTGATCTCAAGCTATCCCAAGCTTGTCTTTAGACTCCTTTGGCAGCTTCCTTAGCTTTTTCATGATCCATCCCTGCATCTCTAGTGATGCCTTCAACATTCAGCTTGCGGCATTGGCTTTCTTCTTAGTCAGCTTTCTCAGCTACTCATCATTACTCCGTTAACTGTTCTCTAGTTTCTTAGTTAGTGTTCAAAATAGAGACTACCATTAAGGAGAATAGAAAGCTATCGTAGTCGCAACAGAATTCACATCTACGAACATCAATGAGAGTTTCTAGACTAACATCTGGCCAGCTACAAATCAAAAAAACAAAGATAAAAGAAAACACAATCAATGTTTCTACTCCCCCTTTTTGTCAACAAATGACAGGGGTCATCATGCCAATCTATACAAATAAGCCTAAGCCTCTTTGAGGAGACGTGAAATTTCGACGCGCTGCTGATGACTTGTACCAACAGGTTGCTATAGCAACATCTGGGTCACTTTGCAGAATTTCTTTGTTTTGGCCGAACCTAAAAGACTCAACAGCTTTGGTTACCCAGTTTGGCAACTACCTACGTCTGGGGAGGACTTCTCTCGGTCCTCAAGATTTCACTATCTTGGTTCAAGTACAAAGGATTCCAAAACTCAGCCAATGCTAGTTTAACCTCTACTTCTAAACTAGTCAAAACCTGTGCTCAATCTGATCACACAGATTAGCTACACAGTCTGATCCAACAAACTTGCTCACACTGTCTACACACTCCAGTAATAGATAGATACAGTTCATAGGCTCAGCCTATTCTAAGATAATGTGTAACAGGAAGATGCTATAGCAACTTACTCTGTCAAGTTGCTGTAACTTCTGTCCATGACTCTCCAAGCACTCCCTGCTGAGCAATCGGACTTCCACGAGTTCTCCTGACTCCGGCGATGCTCCCACTTGATCAATGACCTCCTGTCAATATCTAGGAACTCTGCTTTGATCTCCAACAGTCCTAGATAGCTCCTCTCCGTGACTATGCTCCAAAGCAAGTACTTGATCGTTTAACGAGACTACGCTCCAGTTGAAGGTCTTAAGATCAAGCTTAGATCGGACTCCTCTAGTTGTGATCTTCTTTCAGCTCATGCACCCACAACTCTGCTGTCACGGACTTAGATTTGCTCATTAAGCCGTGCGGCGCTTAACTGGAACTTTCACCAGACTAGCTAAGAAAGCCTTCCCTGAAAGTCGCTTGATGTGCTAAGGCAGCAAGAAAACTTGAAAGCTAGAGAGCTTGAGGGCAAGAGAGTTTGAGAGAATGATTTGTATTTCTGAGATGGTCTGGAAGAAATGACTCCTCCCCTATTTATAAACTTACACCTTCTCAACGGATGGCTAGATCGTTTCGATCCAACAGCTAAAATTACAACTCTAGAAAGTTCCTACGAAGATATTTTACAAGCTAAAGATCCATCACCAAGCTTCCAAACTCTTCCCCACTGTTCCTTGAGGTTCCATGACCTTCCACACTCTTCGAGAACTTGAGTCGGGCCTTTAGTTATCTTGGGCTAGTCCGTTTGGGTTAATGATCGGGCTAAGTGATGGACTAGGTCACATAGTCTAAATCCTTTGTCATGGCCTGGATCAACCCCATTTTAGAAGTCCGAAACAAACAGGCCGTGACACTGCGCTCTAGCCTTTAGCTCTCGCTCTTTGCTTATGCATATCTCTCTGTGGTTGTGTGTGTCCTGCACTCCCATAAATAGCCGCAATAGTGATCAAACATAGGAATACTAATTCCTTTAGGATTCGTAGATCTTTCCACATTGGATCCTCTCCTAGATTCTTGCAAGTTGTTGAGATTTGATTTCCTAAAACCAATTTAGAAACTTATTTTCTTCAATCTCTTCCGATCGCGTGTTGAAGACTTCTGATCAACTATGATTGACTAGGAGACTCCTTGACTTGTTGCAATGCCAGGAGCAACCCTTCGGACGCACTCCGTGCTGCTCCATGTTGATCGGCTACATTACTCTAGCTTTGAGTCTTCATGGTATGCTATAGCAACTTCTAGTGATTGACTTCAGATAGCTTTCTTCATGGGATGCTATAACATCTTCTTGCGGTTTGTTTTGTCAACTCCTGAACATGCTCCAGCTTCTAACTCTGTAGGATGCTGTAGCAACTTCTTGCGGTTCTTTTGTTAAGGATGCCATAACCTTAACAAGAAGAATCATCTCCGGCACCGTGAATTTGTTGACCTCCAGCACTCTTTCAAGAATAATAGCACGCTTCTAAAATTCGCACTACGTTCTATTGTCGAGATACCACAGGTTGCTTCAGCAACTTCTGTCGCTCGGTTGCTGATGCTTTGGTTTGGCCAAACCTGAAGAACACTAACAGATTTGTTCACCCAGTTTGGCAACAACCTACGTCTGGAGAGAATAACTCTTGGTCCTCAAGATTTCACTATCTCAGTTAGAGTACACCACTACTCCTAACCTAATCAAAATCTCCGCTCAATCTGCCAACACAGACTAGCTACATAGGGCAATCTACTTTCAGTAATAGATAGTTAGCATTTCTATATCTCTTAGCCTATCCTGTTATAAAGTATACCCAGATTATGTTGCAGCAACTTCTTCCGCCAAGTTGCTGACGCTTCTGTCCACGACTTCTTGAAGAAATCCTCTGCTGATCTAGTCGAACACTCTACGCTGCTCCCCCTCCATCAATGACCTCCCGTCATTGTTCAAGAGCACACTTAGACAATATGCGCAAGCTACACTCCGCCACTGTCTTTTATAAGAGCGCTTGATATATCAACGAGCCTCTGCTCCAATTGATTTCCTCAGATCAAGATATGATCAGACTACTCCAGTCATGATCACTCCTCAGCTCTCACACAATCAACTCTCCAGCACTCTCTACTTCCTCGGACTCAGATCTTTGCTCTGTGTGTGTTTTCTTTGATGTGTATTGTTTCTTCGGACTCTACTTTCATATGTAGCTTCAACACCTCAGCAACTTTAGTCCCAACAGATAAGCTACCTTCGGAATTCTCCCCTGGATCTCTGGAAGATCGTTGAGATTCGTATCCTCTTCGGATTCCTGGAAGATGCTGGGATCTTGATTCCTAAAAACATAATTTAGAAATAAATCTAGCTTGCCTTCATCCGAGCCACTTGCCAAAGATCTCTAATCAACTCAGACTCCGTTTTGAGCGTTGCTATGCCGAAATAATCACCGGACCTCCTCCGAGCTCCTCCAGATTGATCTGCTACAAAGATACTCTCTTTATGCTTCAACCTTGAATCTTCAAGGGATGCTATAGCCTCTTTTGGTTTTTTTCTTAATCCCTTCTGATCATCTGTATCAACTCCAATCATCACAGGATGCTATAGCTCTTCTGGCTCTTTTGCTTTGTCAGTCTTCATTTGCATGTACCAGCTCTTGGTACCACAAGATGTTGTAGCCTCTTCTTCTACTTGGCGTCTTCAGCTTTGTCACAGATGACATATCCGTAATAGATTCGATACAATCTCCCAAGATTTGACACCTCCATGTTCCTGAACCATATGCCATGCATTATGACTCCTGGCACATCAGATGGGCTCCTCATAGCTCGCTTGGATCATGCCTTGGATGATTCAACTCTACTCTTCAGAGTCTCCGCAGCTATAGGTACTAGGACCACTCCGTAGTCATCTTCTCCAGACTCTTCTTCAGTCTCCTCGTTAACTTCAACAGTTCCTTCATCTCCCTCTAAAGCAACATCAGAGGCATCATTCAGATGCTTTGGTTGGTTTGAAATAGAAGTTTCGACAGCAACAGGCTCCTCTCTAGTCTGATTAGCTACAACCCCATATTCCTCAAATTCATCATCTGTCTCTTTTGCTTCTTCTCCAAACTCTTCAGCAGCATCCACAAAATGTTCTTCCTCTTCTGATATCCTAGTAACTTCAACAACCTCCTCTTCTTTCTCACCCTTCTAGTGATCCTTAGCACCATCATCAGTTCCATCATCATTCTGCCACATCAGTGCTTATCCATAGCTCTCCATTGCATGTACTAACATGGGTTGTTATAGCAACCTAGTTGAGAATCACACAGAGACCCAAGGTAGATCTTAGTGCTTCGAAGCACATTCCATTCAAAGACTTCGTGAAGATGTCAGCCAATTACCTTTAGTTGCTACATACTTCAGTACAATGATCTTCTTTTTCACTAGGTCTCGAATGAAATGGTGCCTTATGTCAATATGCTGGGTCCTTGAATGCTAAACTAGATTCTTGGAGATATTGATGGCACTCATGTTGTCGCAATAGTGTGTCATAGCATCTTGTTGCACTCCATACTTAGCCAACATTTGTTTCGTCCAGATTCATTTGTGTGCAGTAGCTTCCTGCTGTAATATATTCCGCCTCTGCTGTTGGCAATGATATGCTGTTTTGTTTCTTACTGAACCAAGAAACCAGATTGTTGCCAAGGAAGAAACATCATCAAGATGATCTCTTTATATCTTCTGTACTTCCTGCAAGTCAGCATCACAGTATCCTACTAGACTCGCACTTGTGTCCTTAGTGTACCACAACCCATATTTGGGAGTTCCACTTACATACCTAATAAGCCTCTTCATAAGTTAAAGATGGTTCTCCTTAGAACATGCCTGATATCTATAGCAGAGTCTAACTGAGTGTGATACGTCGGGCCGGCTAACGGCCAGACACAACAAACTCCCAATCATGCTCCTATAGATAGTTTGATCAACACCAGTGCCAACTTCATCTTTAGCCACCTTTGTGTAGGTTGCTGAAGGAGTCCGTTTGTGACTTGACCTATCCATTTCAAATTTTTTTCAGAAGGTTGTTCCATACTTGCTTTGAGAAATAAAGATACCATCTTTCTTCTAAGTGACTTGCATTCCAAGGAAGTAAGATAGTTCACTAGCCATGCTCATCTTGAACTCCTTTTGCATCTATGCTACAAATTGCTGTACCAACCTCTGCGAGCTCGTGTTCGTCTTCCTTCTTATGGATCTTCTATTACATTTGTCAGTAGTTGACTCCTTTGAACTCTTCTTGAGGGCAGCCGCGCAGGGATCAGTATAGAAGGGGGTTCTACAGTTATGCCTTCAACATCCAGATCGGGTTCCACTTCTCCTATCGACTGATCGTGCGGTTCTTCTGTAGCAACATCTGGAGAATCTTTTTGATCAACTATAACATCTTCGTTCAGTCTAGGCTGCTTAAATTCTCCAGGTGCAACATCTTCTTCATCATCATGATCAAGTGGACTTTCCTCCACATCTTTTACTATCACATTGATGGGTGATGAGGCGTATTTATACGACTCGTTAAACCATTTAAACCCAACTATTTCGGCATATTTTTATGTGAATATTTACTTTTTATGTTGTTTGCATTTTAGGTGTTCACATACATGAAAAGAGACTCGTGACTTAAAATGGTGTTTTTAGAGAGCGGAATGAGAAATTTGACGTTGAAGAAATTGAGTGTGTATCTCAGTAGGTTCCACGCTGATAGAGCCTATTTATACGCACTATTTAGATCTTAACACTGTGCTTGTTTGCATTATTTTGTGTACAAGATTACTGGTTTCCGGTGTTTTTGTATTCCAGGACAAAACAAGGCCCTAAGTCGGATACACGCTAATAGGCGCGTTTAAGGAGCGCAACACACAGCCTGCGGAGCTAGCAGCGCAAACAGGATAGGAGGTGGCAGATTCAGACTACGGTGCGCAAACCAACTGCGCGAACCAACGTGCGCAGTGAGCCATCCGCAGGATAGCGGTATTTCCAAATCTTGAACACCATATTCCTACAAAATCTCCTAGGATTTGGAAGTTGCCAAGATTGTCACGGGCCAAATCTGAGCATTCCTCGGGCCTCACAAGCAGTATATAAAGAGAGGAAGGCTAGGGTTTGAGAGAGACACACAAGAGAGAGCCAAAACTAAAAAACACATGAGCTGCTGATAGAGCCTATTTATACGCATTATTTAGATCCTAACCCTATGCTTGTTTGCATTATTTTATGTACAAGATTACTGGTTTCCAGTGTTTTTGTATTTCAGGGCAAAACGAGGGCCTAAGTCGGATACGCGCTAACAGGCAGCGTTTAGGACGCGCATCACACAAGCCTGCGGAGCTAGCGGCGCAAACAGAAGAACTGGCAGAGTCGACCACGGTGCGCTAACCGATTGCGCTACGCAGATGCCATGCGCCAGGCGCAGATGGTGGTGTTTCCAAATCCTGACACGACCAGATTTGGAAGTTGCCAAGGATGAGCCTCTGAGCAGTATATAAAGGAGAGGAAGGCTAGGGTTTGAGCATCATCACATATTCATATTACACCATCCGTCTTCGTCAGATCAGAGGAGAGAGCGGCAGAACTGGAAAACACACGAGCTTGTTGAGAGGACCTGCGCTAGCCGACTGCGCCAGCCAAGACTGCAACCTGCACGCACTGTTTGCTATTGTTTTCTTGGACACTCTAGTTATTATTTGCTGTTTCTATGATGTTTACCACTAGCATGTCTAGCTAAACGCTTAGTATCGGTTAGGCATGAATCTATGAGTATTTCCCTTTGAGACTTGCGCTTAATGCATAGCTTGCTTGCTTATATTAATTCTGTGCACATTACTGGCAGCTTGTTACACGAGTAGGGGAAGCCTTGAACCGCAATCTTACTCTTGTTGCTTGTTGTTGTTTGTTAAACTAGTTGAATAGCCTGACGGTGCCAACTAGGAGTAACGCGCTAGGTTAGGCAATTACTACCTTGATCGGATTCGTAGTTGTTTAGTCTAGTGTAAGAATTAATAGCACATGAACTTTGATCGGAACATGCGCACATGTTAGGAAGCCTTGATCGGACACTAACATTAGCAAATCGAGCTATAGACATTTAGAGTCGATGATAAGGAATACACTCATAGAGGATTGTCTGCGCCGATACTTCTCATAGTCATAGTACTTAATCTCTACTGCCTGCGCACGTCTAGTGCAATTCCTGCATTCATTACTGTTTACTCGCGCATCGCGCAACCCAATCACTCACCCCCCAATTTCATAAGTGTAGGTTACTGTCTAAAACTGAACTACTTGCTCCCTGTGGAGATCGACCCTTACTTAACCGCTGTACTAGTGGAAGAGGAAGGATTATATTTGACGCGTACAATGACGCGCGATCAAATTTTGGCGCCGTTGCCGGGGATAGAAGGTGGCAGATTCAGACTACGGTGCGCAAACTAACTGCGCGAACCAACGTGCGCAGTGAGCCATGCGCAGGATAGCGGTATTTCCAAATCTTGAACACCATATTCCTACAAAATCTCCTAAGATTTGAAAGTTGCCAAGATTGTCACGGGCCAAATCTGAGCATTCCTGGGGCCTCACAAGCAGTATATAAAGAGAGGAAGGCTAGGGTTTGAGAGAGACACACAAGACAGAGCCAGAACTGAAAAACACATGAGCTGCCGCCGAGGACACAGCAACCTGCACGCACCTGCTTGTTACTGTTTCCTTGGACACTTTAGCTTTTATTTACTATTTCTATGATGTTTACCACTAGCATGTCTAGCTAAACACTTTGTATCGGTTGGGCATGATTCTATGAAGTATTTCCTTTGAGACTTGTGCTTAATGCATAGTTTGTTTGCTTGTATTAATTCTGTGCACACGGTTGACAGCTAGTTGTATGAGTAGGGGAAGCCTTGAACCGCAATCTTACTCTTACTACTTGTTGTTATATGTTAAACTAGTTGGTAGCTTGACGGTGACAACTAGGAGTAACGCGCTAGGATAATCAGCTGCTGCTGTGACAGGATTCGTAGCTGCTTAGACTAGTTTCAAGAATTAATAGCTCATGGACTTTGATTGGAACATGCGCACATGTTAGGAAGCCTTGATCGGACACTAACTTCAGTAAAATTGAACTATAGACGTTTAGAGTCGATGATAAGGAATACATTCATAGAGGATTGTCTTTACCGATACATTTTCATAGTCATAGTACTTAATCTCTACTGCCTGCGCACGTCTAGTGCAAAACCTGCTTTCATTATTGTTCATTCGCGCACCTGCGCAACCCAACCACTCACAACCCCAATTTCGTAAGCTGTAGGTTGCTAGCTAGAACGAGTCTGCTTGCTCCTTGTGGGATCGACCCTGACTTAGCCTCTATACTAAGTGGAGAAGGAAAGATTAATTTGACGCGTACAACGACGCGCGGCCACACGCCCGAAGAAGACTTTAGAGTTGCGCGCCAGAAGCTTAATGTCTTCTCTGGGCGCACGACTTAATGTCAGTGTGGGGCGCGGTTAACAAGTGATGCCGTCAGCATCGGGCCCGCGACCCGAAATTTTTTTGAAGCCTAATCTCAATTAGGGTTTCAAACCCTTAAAAATCAGAACGAAGTTTTGGAACGGATTGATGACAGAGATTTTGGGGAGAGATGAAGTCTGGTGAATAGTGATCGCGGCTTAAACAGTACTTCCTGCCGCAAATTTAAAACATTTTTCATTCCTCTTAATTTAATGTGTTCTTCAGTCATGACTATGAGTAGCTAAATTTCTATTTCTGTTTAGGGTTTTCAGTTTGTGGCATACATGTTTGAGACTTGGATTTAATGCCTGTTTCTATTCAGTCGAAGTTCTGGATCTTAAATTGCATGAATTGTATTTTGCGATTAGCGTATACTTTTTCGTGAAACTAATCCAATTATCAATTCTGATTATTCATGCTTGTCAAAACTTTGTCGTGGAAACAAGAAGTAAAATCCAAGTTTAGTATCACCTTTGTCGGGGTACTCTAGGTTATTACCTTTGCCGGAATGACCACATGCTTGATTAGAATCGCAATCTTTAGAAGTCAATGATAACAGTCAATATTGAATTCCCTGGAATGAATACTTCTCTTAATTGATATTCACGTTTTCTTACTTTCCTTCTTCCAATCAACTTACTTAAACCCCCTTTAGTTTAATATATTCACAGAAAATCGCTTCACAGTCAGTTCTCTTGGGTTCGACCCTTGCTTACCACTACACTAGCTAAAGCTTGGAATTATAAATATAAATTACAACGACTCGTGTCAAATTTTGGCGACGTTGCCGGGGAACTACTACAGTGAAGAGTTTTTTTTCCTTTTCTTTTTATATTTAGTTTTCGATTATTTTTTTTGTGTTATTTTTTATGTTGCGGTAAATTTCTCTTTCCAGCATGTCGCATGCAGGTAGTGTTAACGGTGATGGCCGCCAAAATAACGAACAAAATTTGGTCAACAACAACAACAACCGTCTTTTACCTCCACGAGGGGATTAGAATGTGCAAGTTCAGCAAGGGCCACCGCCATTCTACGAAGAGCCCGAGCGAGTGTTTAGAGCACGCCAAAGGCAATTTCGTGAAAGACAATTTCAAATTAGGGATCCAGAGGCACAATTAGAGGGTTTCAATGAATTCACCCACCGCCTCAGCAATATGAGTAGCAGCAGCCTTACGGGCATCAGCCATACAGGCGTGCCTACAGATCATAACCAATAATGAGAGAGCTGTCTGCACCAAACTTCAATGACCAACCGTGATGCATCAATACTGACCCAGAAGAAGACGATTTTGAGATAAAGACTGCTGTGGTGCATCACTTACCTAAATTCGGAAGATTGCCAAGAGAAGTGGCCACAAGACATTGACAGGAATTCAATGGGATATGCCAGACAGTGAGGCGATATGCAGCTTCTGAGAATCAGTTTAAATTAAAAGTTTTTCCATTATCTTTCACTGAGAATCTTGGTTTTTATCTCTTCCCTCATGTAGTATCCGAACATGGGATCAACTGCAGAGAAAGTTTCTAGACAAATACTACCCGCTAGCAAAGGCAACACAAGTGCGCAGAGAGCTCTCTACGATCGACAAGGACCCAGTGAGTCAATGTACCACTATTTGGAGCGCTTTAATTCATTGGAACGTAGTTGCTGCAATCTTGGAGTGCCTAGAAAGATGGTAGTGTGTAAATCGCAGCGTCTCTGAGTTACAGATTGTGTACAAGCAGTTGCTGTAGCACACTCTTATACCGACGGATCTTTTGCAGCAAGCTAAAACAATGAACAGCAATTTGTTCACCCAGTTCGGCCAAGTGCCTACCTATGAAAAAGGCAGAACCTCAGTCTTTCAATTCACTAGTCTCAAGGTCTATTGTACAACACGGTTTGACTCTACGCAACCGATCACACACAATTAGAACACGCTCTGACTTGTGTTTCACTCACACCTACTTACTTGAATTAATTCAGAATAGCTCGACCTCTGATCCTACAGACTCAGCCTATTCTAATTAAAACGTGAGCAGGTTTGCTATAGCATCCACTGTAGTAACTAGCTGGTGCAGGTTCTGTTTGCGTCGCTTCAAAGCTTTTCGCTGAGCCGATCGAACTCTTCCACGAGCCCTGCACACTCTGGAATACTCCCTCTCACTCAGTGACCGTCTGTCACTAGCGAGACCTAGCCTTCTGCAGATTGTCCGAGTTCCTCCACTCGACAAACCCCTTGCGGCCCGCGTTGATCAACCAACAAGCTCGTCCTGGTCTGAATTGGTTTCTATGATCAAGCTTTGATCAGACTCTGCAAGTCTCGATCAGCCTCTACTTCAGTCACTCAGCTCTGCGCACACACTCTGCTCTTCGTGACTCCCCGACTCTCGTTGCGGTATGTACACTCTCTGTGTATGTGCTTTCAAGCTTTCTCTATTCTTTGCACACCCTTTTCTACACTGACCTTGACCTCCTTAAGTACTCAACTAATCAGCAACCGAATTACACTTTTGGAAGTTCCTTAAAGCAACAATATCTCCTAATTTGTAGGATATTAGATTTGATTAGAGAAACAAATCTTCCACAACCAAATCTTCACTTGGATACGGGAATCTCCACTGGGATATTCTCTCTGAATAATTAGAAGCTCCCCGTCACTTTGCTGCTTCTGCTATAGCAACTGCTTGAGCACTGGGCTTGTTCACTTGTGCTGGTTTTGTCAATCGAATGCCATACAACATTATCAATCTCCCCCTTGACAAAATCCTTTATTTCTCCTGTTCGAGAGGGGACGGAGGCCCACCTCTCATTATCTCCCCCTTTTTGTTACATATGGACAAAGGGGGAAACAATATCTGCCTAGAAGGACAAGACGCAGAGACCTAGAGAGGATCTCAAAGCTTCGAATCTTGCTGCATCCAGAGTTTGGTGAAGATGGCAGCAAGCTGTTTGTCTGTCCCTATATGCTGAAGGGTGATGGTTTTCTTTTCAACCAGGTCTCAGATGAAGTGATGCCTTATATCAATGTGTTTGGTCCTTGAGTGTTGCACTGGATTCTTGGAAATGCTGATGGCACTCATGTTATCACAGTACAGAATCATTTCACTTTGAGTCATCACATACTCAGTTAGCATCTGTTTCATCCAGAGCATCTGAGCACAATGGCTTCATGCTGCAATATATTCTGCCTCCGCCGTGGAAAGTGAAATGCTGTTCTGCTTTCTGCTAAATCAAGATATGAGATTATTCCCCAAAAAGAAGCATCCTCCAGAGGTGCTCTTTCTATCTTCAATGCTCCCAACTCAATCTGCACTGCTGTAGCCTACTAGATTTGCATTTATATCTTTGGTGTACCATAGGCCATAATTCACAATTCCCCCAATATACCGGATGATTCTCTTTACTAGTTGCATGTGGCTATTCTTTGGACAACCTTGGAATCTTGCACAGACTCCCACTGAGAAGGAGATGTCAGGGCGGCTAGCAGTGAGATACAATAGGCTCCCAATCATGCTTCTGTAGGTAGTTTGATTAGCTTCAACCCCAGTTTCATCTTTGACAACTTTGACATGCATTGCAGCTGGAGTGCGTTTGTGGCTAGCTTTATTTAGCTGGAACCTCTTTACCAGATTCTTGCTATATTTGCTTTGGGATATGAATATCCCTTCATCCTTCTGAGATACTTCCAGCCCCAGAAAATAAGAGAGTTCAACCACCATGCTCATTTTGAGTTCATTCTTCATGTGACGAATTGCTTTACCAACCGCTGTGACCTGGACCCAAACACAATGTCATCGACATAAATTTGAGCTATGATAAGATCTAACCTGGTTCTTTTCACAAAGAGAGTTTTGTTAGCTCCCCCTCTTTCATATTCATGTTTCTCCAGAAGGACGGTTAATCGCTCTACCAAGCTCTGGGATCCCGCTTAAGCTTGTAGAGCACTTTCTTCAGTTTGTATACATGCTCTGGATAATGAGGGTCTTCAAACCCTTTGGGCTGAGCTACATACACTTCCTTCAAGAGTTCCCCATTCAAGAATGCGCTCTTGACAGCCATTTGATAGAGTTTGAACCCGAGGTGGCAGGACAAGACCAGAAGATGTCCGATGGCTTCCAAGCGAGCAACTGGGGCAAATGTTTCTTCAAAGTCCACTCCCTCAATCTGAGTGTACCCTTGTGCAACAAGTCTGGCCTTATTCCTTGTGAAATTCCCTTTTTCATCAGTTTTGTTTTTGAAGAACCACTTGGTTCCAATGACCGGATGATTCTCTTTACTAGTTGCATGTGGCTTTCGAATTCTACGAATTCTTTCTGCATTGCCACCAGCCAATATTCATCACTCATTGCCTCCTTGAAGTTCCTTGCTCTGCACTAGATAGAAAGCAAGAATTGCAGATCGATTCGCTGGGGCTAAAATGTGATGTACTTCTTGTTCGTCTCCCTTCCGTAGGATTTCCAATTACTTTAGTTAACGGATGATTCCTCTGAATCTTCTTTGAAGGTTGTCTGGATGTTGTGGGAGGATGCTCGTCATTTTGTTCCAAGCTTACTGCTTCAGAATCTGCTGTAGCATCTTCTTGCACCACTTCTAGTTCACTCTTGTTGTGGTTATTGAGACCACCTTCTGTGTCTGAATCTTCATCCTCTGGACTGGTGGGAATTTCTTCTTCAACCTCATTAATGACAACATTGATGGATTCCATCACTGTTTTGGTTCTTTCGTTGTAGACGCGATATGCACGGCTGGTGACAGAATAACCCAAGTGATGCAGCACGTGTGGGCAAAACGATGCAGACACTTGAATTCGAACCCTAGGCACGAATCACAAGTTGAATAGAAAGAACTCTGAAATCTTATTAATTCCAAAACTGTCTTTCCCTACTACCCTGGCTCTGTTCTGTTTATATAATAAACAGAGCCCACTAATTAAGAAACGTAAAATCTAACCTGCCAAATCTAATTTTGAAAATAAGGAAATCTATCTAAAAACATTAAAAATTAAAAGTAAATTAGTAAAACACTCCGGATGGGCCCACAAGCCCACAGCTCATGAGCAAAGCTGATGATTTTGGATCGCGTCGTCATTCTCTTCGAAACGAGGTATTACATGACCGAATCGGACTCTGCGGCCCCCTCTCTCGCTAATGTGCACCGCCCGCTAACGCGCACCTTAGGATGATCCCGCTTCTCCGTATACTGTAGCGCAAGTCGCTCCGCATCACCAAGAATATTCCATGGTCACTTTTGGGGTCGAGCTTCTTTTTGTATTCTCGATCTCTCAGGATGTAACAGTCACTTCCAAATATATGGAAGTATTTCACCATGGGCTTCTTCTGATTCCAGAGGTCGTAGCAAGTCTGGTTGGTATATTTCCGAATGGTGACCCTGTTGATGATGTACCATGCTGTTTCCATTGCTTCAACCCAAAAACTCAACGAGACTTTCTTGGCATGAATCATGACTAGGGCCATTTCTTGGATTGTTCGATTCTTTCGCTCCACAACACCATTTTACTGAGGGGTGAATGGTGAGGAGTATCGATGCGTGATCCCCCGATGGTTGCAGAACTTGTCTAGTGTTTCATTCTCAAATTCTCCTCCATGATCACTTATGATAGCTGAGATTCTGAGATTCTTCTCTTGTTCTAGTCGAGATATCAGAGTCTCTATAACTCTTCCAGTGTCTGATTTTTC
Source organism: Umbilicus rupestris (assembly GCA_963678935.1). NCBI lineage: Eukaryota > Viridiplantae > Streptophyta > Magnoliopsida > Saxifragales > Crassulaceae > Umbilicus > Umbilicus rupestris. Next base: position 15,178,522 of record OY787609.1, read on the forward strand.
CCTGATAAAGTCAATTCAAGTGAATCTTGAATAATCATCCATACAAACAAATGCATACCTCTTCTTTCTAAGGCTCTCTACTTCCATCGGTCCCATCAGGTCCATGTGTAACAGTTGTAGAGGTCTGATAGTGTTGATGTTGGTAGTTTTGGGGTGAGAGGCCTTTTTTTACTTGCCTATCTGACATTCTCCACAAATCGTGCTTACTTCTACTTCCATCTTTCTCTATTCTTTGCACACCCTTTTCTGCGCCGACCTTGCCCTCCTTAAGTACTCAACTAATCAGCAACCGAATTACACTTTTGGAAGTTCCTTAAAGCAACAATATCTCCTAATTTGTAGGAGATTAGATTTGATAGGAGAAACAAATCTTCCACAACCAAATCTTCACCTGGATACGGGAATCTCCACTGGGATATTTTCTCTGAATAATTAAAAGCTCCCCGTCACTCTGCTACTCCTTATAAATCCTTTGAAAGCTCTCCAAGAAGAATGCTGATCTGCTGTTACAGCACCTGCTATAGAAGCTACTTGAGCACTGTGCTTGTTCACTTGTGCTGGTTTTGTCAATCGAATGCCATATAACATTATCATAGTGGAGTATTTGTTGGATGGACTCAGACCCTTAGAGAGGATGATGGTGGATGCTGCAGCTGGCGGCACAGTTATGAATTTGACTCCCGGAGAGGTTCGAGAACTGTTCACAGAAACTGTCGAGAGTGCAAGGTTCAGAGAGGAAACTAGTAAGCGAGAGGACATGAGCAAAACAAGGAATGTGTCACAGGTCGACACATCCACCAATCAAATGGTTGAAGAAATTAAAGAGCTGAAAGACATGATGCAGAAAATGATGGTGGGACACGCTAACATAATGAAACCTTGTGAATTTTGTGGTGTTGTGAGCCACAAGACAGATTCATGTCCTACCTTGTACGAAGACAATCCAACAGAAGTAAACGCTCTAGGAGGGTACCAGAATTTCAACAACAAACCACCTCAGAGGAAATTTGGATTAGCTGCAAATGGGTATAGTTGGAAGAATGACAGTGGATTTCCTAGAGAGCAAGCCGCGCCCCAACTGTAGACCCAGTATTATCGACCACCATTTCATCAGCAACAAGAGGGATACAACAATGTTGATCAGTATCAACAAAGGAAGATTTATAATCAGCCAGGTCAGAGCAATCCGAACGTCAGGAAATCCACGGAAGAAACCGTTAATGATTTGGCGGTGAATCTTCAATAATTCCAAGCGAAGAAGGACTGTATTATTGCTGAATTGTCAAAGCAAATGTCATAGTTAATCACGGTTGTTAATGAGTTTAGAAGTGACCAGGGCAAATTACCCTCTCAAATAGTCCCAAACCCAAAGGGAAATGTTAGCGCTATAACTTTGAGGCGAGGAAAGCTGCTCAAGGATGTAGAAAAGGCACAAAAGGAAACTAGGACAGTGAGTTCAGCGCCGACAGAGAACATTATGCAGGAGCGCGACGCGGTAACGTCTTCTCCTGGAGAGCCAGAAATGTCTGAAGATGACGCGGTCAACACAAAGACCGCGCCACACGTTAACAATGGCCGCGCGCCGGAGGAGAGCAATGGCCTCCCGCACGCCGACAAAACGTCAACACCCGGCACGCAACAACCTGCTTCAAATTTCAAAATTCACCGTAGTGACCCCACTTTGCCCTTTCCAATGAAGGTTAAGGCTCCTAAAAGGCAGTTGATCGATAAGGAAGTGTGTGATCTCTTCAAAAGGGTTGAAATCAATATCCCATTACTCGAGGCAATTGAGCAGATTCCACGCTACGCTAAATTTTTCAAGGAGTTGTGTACCAACCGCCGACGTTCAACTGAACCTGAACAGGTAATGTTTAACGCTAACGTCACTGCAGTTATCCAGCAAAAAATACCTCCTAAATGTGGAGACCCACGTATGTTTACCATTCCTCGTAGTATTGGTAACATTAGAATCGAAAACTGCATGCCTGATCTGGGTGCATCTGTAAATGTTTTGCCTTATTCTTTGTATTCGAGATTATGTACTGGACCTTTGAAGCCGCCTGGACTAACTATTCAATTGGCAGATAGATCTTGTAAGTAGCTTGAGGGTATTATAGAAGATGTTTTAGTGTAGGTTGTTGACTTGATCTTTCCAGCCGACTTCTACGTGCTCAGAATGGATGGTAGTGATCCGGCTGATCATCCACCGATTTTACTTGGTCGCCCCTTCTTGAAAACATCAAAGATGAAGGTTGATTGCAACTCTGGAATGCTGACCATGGAGGTGGAAGACGAGACAATCAAATTTGATCTATTCAAGGCTATGCAACACCCACCTGACCACGCAACGGTGAATGCATTAGATGCATTGGACGATGTCGTACAAGTGGCGCAAAGCGCTAGCAGCACGGATACATTGAGGACAGCACTGAAGAGCGCCACTTTCACACAATAGGATTCTTACGCTCAATACGAGGATATACATGCCATACTTGCACAACTTGACATTTCTAGTCCTCTAACGCCCAGGTATGAGGTTAATCAAATTCAATTGTTTAAAACTAATTCTTCGTTGCCTTCTTCTGTGCAGGCACCAATTGTAGAACTCAAGCCTCTTCCTGAACATTTAAAAACTCATTTTTGGGCAAAAATGACACTCTTCTAGTGATCATTAAGAGTGGACTAGAGAATGAGCAAGAACAAAGGCTTATAGAGTGGACAAATAACATTATGTTTGTCCGTATTTTCACTTTACTTCTTGTTTGTTCCGTTATTTTATAAAGTCATTTGATGTTTTCTTTATTCATTTCAGGTTGAAAATGCGTACTGCATGATATGCAGTTGTCCGAAGAAGTTTCGGGTGAATTCTAGTCGATCGAGAGTAAAAGAGAGGAAAATCAAGCAAAAGGCAGATTTGATTCGCCCAGGCTAGTTTGATTCGTCTAGGCTGATTGACCTTATCATCTTCGAAGGCTCGTCGAACACAAGTTTTTTATTTGATTGAGGCGTGACATACCTTTTTGGAAAGTTAACTCAAAGAGCTACAATTTCATTGTTTACATCAAGACCTAATTTAAAGGTTTAAAGGGTCAAAACAGGCGAGATTCTAGCACTGGAAAGTTGATTCGCCCAAAGAGGAATTCAGGCTAGGCCGAATCACTTTTGATTCGGCTAAAGAAAAGTGATTCGCCCAAGAAGAAATTGATTCGCCCAGCTTCATTACAGCACTGACATTATGATTCGGCCGAACCAAATTATGGGGCTGCACGAATCACTTGATTCAGGAAGAATTCCCTTGTATATCAAATCTGGGCAGTCTGACCTGTTCATCTTTGAAGGCTTGCCGAGGGCATGAGTTTTATCCGATTGTGGCATGCTATATCTTGTTGGAAAGCTAATTCAAAGATCTACAACTTCCTAGTTTACATCAAGACGTGATTCGAAGGTTTAAAGGGTCAAAAAGTGCGAGATTCTAGCACTGCAAAGTTGATTCGCCCAAGCAGTGGGTGAATCAAAGTGATTCGGCGAAGGAGAAGGATTTCATCTAATGGACCAAGGTTTGACCGAATCAAATAAAGGGTTGACCGAATCAAAAGTGATTCGGCCAAGGGAAAGTGATTCGGCCAGCCATATTACAGCACATAGATGTTGATTCGGACACTCTATCCGAATCAACTCATTAAGCCTTGCTCGAATCACTTTTGATTCGGGCACGGCGGGTAAGTATAAATAGAAAAGAGATGGGAAAAATTAGATTGAGCCTTGGGGTGCCTCCGGCGTCTAGGGTTCCTCTCTTGGAACGAAATCCTAATTGGAGAACTTGGAGAATTGTAAAGATTCCGAAGAAGACACCAACAATTGAAGACTCTACGACATCCCTTCAATCATCCTTACTTCTCTACTACTCTACTTTCATTACTTTTCCTTGTTGAACAATTTTCTTTACAAATCATGTTTTGTTTCAAACTCACCATGAGTGACAGATGAGTGAGTAATCCTTATGGATCCCTTAGGTTAGATTGTAATGCAAAACATGTTCTTTTATCTATATGAGTGAAGTTTGGTTGAAAATTCTTATGCTTGTTCTTCATGTTAATTCTATGCACACCAAGTGTTTGACGAAATGCATGAATGAATATGAATTGATAAAACACCTAAGGATGGAATGAGAATTGAACTTAGGTTGTTTAGAAGATCAAGCATGATTATTTTAGATAGCTTTTGTGCGCGAGAGTGACATTGGCAATCTCTTAGGCTAAGCATAGAGCGGACTTTAGTTAACTGTCAATAGACCGAGAGTTTGAGATTAAGAGACTTTTGTTCTACACGATTCAATAGAGCGAGAGTTTGAGAATTGTGTCACATAGGTGTCATTCCCATTCTAGAGAAGGAGCGAGAGTTGAATTTAGAATGCGTGACACTTTAGCCTCGAACCATCACTAGAATTTACTCATGATTTAGACAAGTTTTGTATTGCTAATCGCATGATCTAGGGGTGAAATTGGATTCCGAATACGTTTTCTCTATTACTTTACTTCTTCACAAATTTGAACTTATCTTTAGTTCACTAGAGATACCTCGCATAGAGGAAAAATCCCTCCATTTATTTAGTAAACTTACCTTAAACATAACTAGCTAGCTTTAGACTAATCTAGGCTTTTCTCTTGGGTTCGACTCGAGGTCACTCGGATTATAAATATTGTATGAACACCGTGATTGGACTAGTATTTTTACTACCACAATAACCACAGCGTTCAACGTTCTCTACGAGGATATACATGCCATACTTGCACAACTTGACATTTCTCGTCCTCTAACGCCCAGGTATGAGGTTAATCAAATTCAATTGTTTAAAACTAATTCTTCGTTGCCTTATTCTGTGCAGGCACCAATTGTAGAACTCAAACCTCGTCCTGAACATTTAAAAACTCATTTTGGGCGAAAATGACTCTTCCAGTGATCATTAAGACTGCACTAGAGAATGAGCATGAACAAAGGCTTGTAGAGGTACTTAAGGCTAACAAATTGGCTATAGGGTGGAGACTTGGAGACATACGAGGGATAAATCCGGTGGTGTGCATGCATAGAATTCTCCTAGAAGACGGGGCTAAGCCTTCGAGAGAGCCGCAACGTCGCCTGAACCCCGTAATGATAGAGCTAGTGCGCAAAGAGGTACAAAAACTTTTAGATGCTGATGTGATCTACCCTATTTCAGATAGCCAATGGGTAAGTCCCGTACATATGGTGCCAAAGAACACAGTCATCACAGTTGAAAAGAATGAAAACGGCGAGATGGTGACTACATGTGTCAAGAATGGATGGCGTATGCGCATAGACTATAGGAAACTGAATGCAGTGACGCGTAAGGATCACTTTCCTCTTCCATTTATTGACCAGATGTTGGAAAAACTGGCAGGTAAGCCCTACTTTTGTTTTCTTGATGGTTTTTCGGGCTATAATCAACTTCCTATCGCACCTGAGGATCAAGAGAAAACTACCTTCATATGTCCATTTGGCACATTTGCATTTAGACGTATGTTTTTTGGTTTGTGTAAAGCGCCTGAAACCTTTTAAAGGTTAGTTACCAGCATTTTCTCTGACATAATTGGCTGTTTTATTGAGGTCTTTATGGATGATTTTACTGTGCATGGTGATACTTTTGATGCATGTTTTGATAACTTGAGTAGAGTACTTGAACTGTGTGTGTCTATGAATATACTGTTGAATTATGAAAAGTGTCATTTCATGGTTACAGATGATGTGGTCTTAGGGCATATAGTCTCGCATGAGGGGATTCAGGTTGATAAAGAAAAAATAAATTTGATTTCTTGCCTTTCTTACCCTTCTACTGTGCATGACATTAAATCTTTTCTTGGGCATGTTGGTTTTTACCGTCGATTTATTAAGGATTTTTTCTAGAAAGCCCTGCCTTTATCTAACTTGTTGAATAAAGACGTGCTATTTGAGTTTACAGATAAATGCAGGGAGGCATTCGACGAGCTGAAAATTGCGCTAACCAGTGCGCTTATTATTCGAGCACCTGATTGGAGCCAACCATTTGAGATTATGTGCGATGCCAGCGACTATGCTGTGGGATCAGTGCTTAGACAAAGAGTAGATAGGAAGCCAGTTGTCATTTACTACTCTTCGCGTACCTTGGACACCGCTCAGCTAAATTATTTCACTACTGAAAAAGAATTGTTAGATGTTGTCTTTGCGTTAGAAAAATTCAGACCTTATTTATTGGGTACTAAAGTAATTATGTTCTCTGATCATGCTGCTATTAGGTACTTAATGACGAAGGAGGCTAAACCGCGGCTGATTCGTTGGGTTTTACTGCTGCAAGAATTTGTTCTAGAAATCAAGGACAAGAAGGGAGTTGAGAACACAGTTGCTGACCACCTGAGTCGATTAGTGAGGGAGGAGGAAGCTGGGCAAATCACTGAGACATTTCCAGATGAGCACCTTTATGCCATTACAGGTAAAATACCATGGTACGCTCACATAGTGAACTACCTGATTGGAGGTAAATTCCCACCTCCCTTCTCTAAAGCTCAATGTTTGAAACTTAAGCATGATGCTAGATACTATATCTGGGATGATCCATTTTTGTGAAAAATAGGCGTAGACCAAATACTTAGGAGATGCATCCCCGATGATGAGATTTCTTTTGTGCTTAGTTTCTGACATGAGCATGCATGCGGTGGTCATTTTGGCCCTAAAAGAACAGCTAGGAAAATATAAGACAAGGAATTTTACTGGCCACATATCTTTAAAGATTCATATGAGCATTGCAAACGATGTGATAGATGCCGACGAGTAGGAAATATATCCGCTAGAAATGAGATGCCTCAGATGCCTATTGTTGTTAATGAAATGTTTGATATATGGGGTATTGATTTTATGGGTCCATTTCCTACATCATGTGGTAATTCATACATCTTAGTAGCTGTAGATTATGTGTCTAAGTGGGTAGTAGCTAAGGCTTCTCGGTGTGATGATGCTAAAACTATAGTGTAATTTCTTCGCACTAATATATTTTGCAGACACGGAGTGCCTATGGCTATAATCAGTGATCAGGGGACACATTTCTGCAACCGGATGATGGCTGCTACACTCAAACAATATCATGTCCATCACCGTACATCCACAGCTTATCAACCGCAAACAAACGGCCAAGCTGAAATCTCTAACCGGGAGATCAAGAGAATCTTAGAGAAGATGGTCAAGCCTACACGGAAGGACTGGAGTTTACGCCTAAATGATACATTGTGGGCATATAGGACTGCCTACAAGGCACCCATCAGAACTTCTTCTTATCGTTTAGTGTATGGAAAGGCTTGTCATTTACCGGTAGAATTGGAGCATAGGGCCTACTGGGCACTTAAGCAGTGCAACATGGATTTGGCAAAGGCTGGAATGGAACTCAAGCTACAATTGAGTGAGCTAGAGGAGTAGCGTCTAGAGGCTTATAAGAGCCAATCAGACTACAAGGCACGGACTGTGAAGGTATGTGGCATCATTGACAAACTCCTACAAAGTGCACTAGAGCCTGCTACAGCAAGTATGGAAAGAAAACAGCTGATGAAGAGCTTTCCAGAGTGAGCAAACTCAGTAAGTGGCGCTCCAGATGAAGACATTAAGTGGCTAATGTCTTCACGAGGAGCGCGACCTAATGTTGCCTTGGGGAGCTCGGAATTCTGGAAGAGGTCATGAAGACATCAGCTTGTGCAATTTGGGTAGAGATCTTTCTCAGTGCTCAAGCAGTGGAGTAAGCAAGTGGTATAGCAACCTCTGGAGCAGAAGTATTGCACACCTTCAGACAGCTTGTGCTACAGCAGATGCTGGAGCTAAAATGCTGTAGCAGAAATTCAAAGCTTTCTCGGAGATTGCATTCAAACAACAAATCAGTGGACCGAAGGGCTTCCGGAAAGAGCTGAATATTCAGGAGAATATTTCTGGAGTGTCTCTCAAGAACAAGGGCAGATTTGTTGAGTGAAGATTTGATTGGAAAATCAAAGCTCCTAATCTTGTAGAGATCTTGGAGGATCTTCCTTAAAATTGATGGGATTGTTTTCTAAAGCATTTAGGAAATTCCAGCAGAAGCAAACAACACCAGCACAAGTGAACAAGGAGTTGCTGCAGCTCAAATAAACAAGCAGGCAGCAGAAGTGAACTAGAAGCAGCTTCAGCAGGGGATGCTGCAGCAGGTGCTTGTTCAAGTGGCTGTTTCAACTGTCCGAGTAGCAGCTGTCTGCTGGGCTCGGTTGAAGGTCTGGCTGCTCTACGGAGGCTCTTAGAAGAATTTCTAAAATACTGTGGAGTATTTTCCAGCAAGGTTTACTAGTCAGAGAAGGAGATTTGTATTGAAGATAAATATCAAATCTAATCTCCTAGATTTTAGGAGATAATTGATTCCATTGGGTCATTGCCTAAACCTGGACATTGCTTAAAGTGGGGGCTGCTATTTAAGCTGAAGGGGTCCAGAGCAGAGAGGTTGATCGAAGCAGAGGGACACACGAGTGCATACACAGATTTCAGTGGGAGAATCCTTGGTGTGCGACGGAAGTTTTCTTCAATCATCACCCAAGAGCAGAGCGTTGAGCGCAGAGCTGTGGTGAGTGTTGCAGAAGGGAATCAGGACTTGCAAAGTCTGATTCGTGCTTGATCTGGAAGCCAATTCAGAGCTGTGGAGCTTGTTGGTTGATCAAGGACAGCCGCGGAAGAACTTACGGGTGGAAGGCTCGGTCGAGTGTCGTGCGGGAGTACTCACTAGTGGCAGGTGGTCACTGAGTGAGGGGGAGTTGTCCAGAGTGTGCAGCGCTCTTGGAGAGGTTCGATCGGCTCGGCAGAAGGCCTTGGAGCGACGCGGACATTGTGCTTCAGCTGTGTGTTACAGCTGTTGCTGCAGCAACTTTGCTGAGTAGTGTAATTTAGAATAGGCTGAGTTCTTTGAGAGGATTGTAGCTATTCTAGATTGACATATTGTAGAGGGTGTGCAGACACAAATCAGAGCTTGTTCTGATTGTGTTGAGTGGTCCACACAAGGTTGAGTAGCATAGGTTGCGTGAGTTGTAACCGAGTGTACTTGGAACCTTTGGTTGAGTGGATTGAGGACTGGAGAACAGTCCTCCCCAGACGTAGGCAGATTGGCCGAACTGGGTGAACAAACCTGTGCCTTGTTCATTGCTTGCTGTGACAATATTTAAGTGAACAAGAGTGTGCTGCAGCAACTGCTTGTTCACAAAATCTGTCGAACTAAGACACTACGAATTACACGGACTAAGCTCTATCATGACAGACATTTGAGCTTGGCCTGCATGTACTATTATTTTCATCACAATTACGACTAATGTCTGGCAAGTTGCGTTCTAGATGGACATGTCCATACACGGTGGTGCGGATTTTCAATCATGAAACATTGAAGCTGGAGAACCCTGATGTTGCATGTATGGCAGGTTTGACAAAACCAGTATAAGTGAACAAGGAGCTGCTACAGCTCAAATTATCAAGCAAGTCAAGCAGAAGTGAACTAGCAGCAGCTGCAGCAGGGGATGCTGTAGCAGGAGCTTGTTCAACAGGCTGGTTCAACTGTCCAAGGAGCAGCAGCTGCCTGGGCTTGTTCGGAAGGGCTGGAAACCCTATGCAGAGCATCTGAAGAATTTCTTAATTGCTGAAGAGCATATTCCAGCACGGTTTACTAGTCAGAGAAGGAGATTTGCATTGGAGATATTGATCAAATCTAATCTCCTAGATTTTAGGAGATAATTGATCTTGTGGGTCAATTGCCTAAACCTGGAAATTGCTTAAAGTGGTGCAGCTATTTAAGCAGAAGGTGTTCAGGGCTGAAGAGGTTGATCGAAGCTGAGGGATACACGAGTGCATACACAGAATTAACGGAGAGCAATTTGTTGTGTGCGACGGGAGTTTACTTCGATCATCACCCAAGAGCAGAGCGTTGAGCGCAGAGCTGAGGTGAGTGTTGCAGAAGAGAATCAGGACTTGCAGAGTCTGATTCGTGATTGATCTGGAAGCCAATTCAGAGCTGGGGAGCTTGTTGGTTGATCAAGGGCAGCCGCGGAAGAACTGACGGGTGGAAGGCTCGGTCGAGTGTCGTGCGGCAGTACTCACTAGTGGCAGGTGGTCACTGAGTAAGGGGGAGTTACTCAGAGTGTGCAGCGCTCTTGGAGAGGTTCGATCGGCTCGGCAGAAGGCCTTGGAGCGACGCGGACATTGTGCTTCAGCTGTGTGTTACAGCTGTTGCTGCAGCAACCCTGCTGAGTAGTGTAATTTAGAATAGGCTGAGTTCTTTGAGAGGATTGTAGCTATTCTAGATTGACATATTGTAGAGGGTGTGCAGACACAAATCAGAGCCTGTTCTGATTGTGTTGAGTGGTCCACACTAGGTTGAGTAGCATAGGTTGCGTGAGTTGTAACCTAGTGTACTTGGAACCTTCGGTTGAGTGGATTGAGGACTGGAGAATAGTCCTCCCCAGACGTAGGCAGATTGGCCGAACTGTGTGAACAAATCTGTGCCTTGTTCATTGCTTGCTGTGACAATATTTAAGTGAACAAGAGTGTGCTGCAGCAACTGCTTGTTCACAGAATCTGTCGAACTAAGACACTACGAATTTCAATTGGTATCAGAGCGGGAACTCGACACACAGAGTTAAAAGATCCTACAGTGTCTCTGTAGAAGCCAAGGCAATGAAGGAAGGACAGAGCACAAGCAGACCTCCATTATTGGAAGAGAGCAATTATGGATATTGGAAAGCTAGAATGAAAGCCTTTCTCAAGGCTATTGATGAGAAGACATGGAGAGCTGTTGTGGTTCAGTGGTCTCCTCCAATCACCATGGATGAGCAAGGAGTGACTAGAATAAAACCTGAAGAGCAATGGACTGTTGAAGAAAGTGCTGCAGCAACTGGTAATTCAAAGGCTTTGAATGCAATTTTTGCTGCAGTGGATGCTAACAATTTCAGGTTGATATCAAACTGTGATATGGCCAAGCAAGCATGGGAAATTCTGCAGACTGCTCATGAGGGAACTGACAGAGTGAAGCTGTCAAGACTCCAGATAATCGCCACACAATTTGAGAATCTAAGAATGCTGGATGAAGAAACAGTCACTGAGTTTAATGCTAAACTCTGTGATCTTGCAAATGAAGCTCATGCTCTTGGTGAACCCATCCCTGAAGAAAAGCTTATCCGAAAGGTTCTCAGATCATTGCCCACAAAATTTGACATGAAAGTGACAGCCATTGAAGAAGCTCAAAATGTCAGATTCATGAAGTTGGAAGAACTGATGGGATCTCTCAAACAATTTGAGATGAAGCTGGTTAAAGGAGAAACCCTTCCTAACGATAAGAATGTTGGATTGAAAGCTGAAGCAGAAACCAAGCAGACAGGTCCAGATGATCAAATGAGCATGCTTGTTAAGAACCTTGGGAAGTTACTGAAAAACATGGAATCCAGAACTGAGAGAAGCTCTTCTTCGCAAAGACAATTCAGAAGGAGCGGTGAAAGTAAAAGGAAAGGAAAGGAACCGGCTCAGAGTGAAGATGGAAAGAAAGAAATGAAGAAGGGAGTCCAATGCTGGAATTGCGCAGGCTACGGTCATCGACAAATCAACTGCACCAGCAAACGGATGAAAAAGAGAGCTCTTTCTGCCAGTGGAAGTGAAGATGAGAAAGAACTGAGTGAAGATGAATGCAACATGGCCAGATACAGGTCTGCAAGAAGAGGCACAAAAACACAGAAAAGATTGAACCAGGACTTGCTACAGCAATCTCTACATCACCGTTACAAGAGAGCTGTAAAGTATAAAAAATGTTACAGCTGTGGTCGCAAAGGTCATGTTCAAAAAAATTGTTTCTCAGCTCGTGCCAGAATTGCATCACCCAGGGAATCTGTCAGGCAGAAACATGCGCAGACTCAGCTCCTCGCTCTTGTCAGCACAGCTAGCACCTCGGACAAGATAAGCTGGTACTTTGATAGTGGTTGTTCAGGTCATATGACAGGAGAAAGATCCTTTCTGAAAAACATTACTCCCTGTTTGGAACAACGTGTGAAGTTTGGTAATGGTCTGAAAGGAAGAGTTCTGGGAAGAGGAACTTTGGCTGTGGAAGGAATGCCAAGTCTGAGCAATGTTCTTTTGGTGGAAGGGTTAAAGGCTAATCTCATTAGCATCAGCCAGCTGTGTGATGGAACTAAACAAGTAAAGTTTACGAAAGACTCATGCCAAGTCCTCGACAAATCTGGAAAGTGTATAATGGAAGGAGCCAGATCAAAGAGCAACTGTTACCTTCTCAGTGTGAGTTCAAACTCACGGATTCAGAAATGTTTGCTGACAAAGGCCGAGGAAATGACTTTATGGCACAAAAGGATGGGACATGTTAACCTAAGAACTCTAAAGAGAATTGCCACAGAAGGGCTTGTCAGAGGAATTCCACTGCTGAAAGGAGAGACAGACTCCATCTGTGGAGACTGTCAGATTGGGAAACAGAAGAAGGCCTCACATCCACGTGTCAAAGATATTGGTACCACCAGGCCTCTACAGCTGATTCACATGGATCTGATGGGACCAATGGAAGTCGAGAGCCTAGGCAAGAAAAGGTATGCATTTGTCTGTGTTGATGATTATTCCAGATTCACTTGGATTGATTTTATCAGAGAAAAATCAGATACTGTGAGTGTCATTGTGTCACTGGTGTCTCGGTTAGAGCAAGAGAAGAACCTCAGAATCAGCAGCATTCGCAGTGATCATGGCAGAGAATTTGAAAACAAAGACATGGATGAATTCTGTCAACAAAGGGGTATAACACATCAGTACTCCTCTCCCATTACCCCTCAGCAAAATGGTGTGGTGGAACGGAAGAACCGAACAATTCAAGAAATGGCCAGAGTGATGATCCATACTAAGAGGATTCCTCTAAAATTCTGGGCAGAGGCCATGAATACCGCATGTTACATCATCAATAGAGTCACCTTGTGAAGGGGAACCAAGCAGACCTGCTATGAGCTCTGGAATCAGAAAAAGCCCACGGTTAAATACTTCCATATCTTTGGAAGTGACTGCTTCATTCTGAGAGACCGGGAGTATAGAAAGAAACTCGATCCTAAGAGTGATCCTGGAGTGTTCTTGGGATATTCAACAAACAGCAGGGCATATCGTGTTTTCAACCAGCGAACAAAGACTGTCATGGAGTCCATAAATGTTGTTGTCAATGATGCAGAAGAAGCACCTATCCCTGATTCTGACACTGGTGAAGAAGACTCTGATCTTGAAGAAATGCCTGAGAGACAGACCAGAAGTGAACAAGTTGTGGCTCCAGAAGATGCTACAGCAAGTGCTGAAGCAGAAATTCCAGATGACCAATCAGAAAGCCTGTCTGATGATTTTCACACCGAGGCTACTGATCCACCTTCAAGGCAGCCCCCAAAGAAGATTCAGAAGAATCATCCCTTGACAAATGTGATTGGGGATCCCTCAGACAGAAGAAGAACCAGAAGTCATGCCTATCTCAATACATGTTTCATGTCCAGCATTGAACCAAAGAATTTCAAGGAGGCCATGAGTGATGAATTCTGGATTATGGCTATGCAGGAGGAACTGGCAGAGTTTGAAAGACATGATGTTTGGGATCTGGTGGACAGACCAAATGGGGTAAACATTATAGGCACAAAATGGGTGTTCAAAAACAAAACTGATGAAAAGGGCAACATTACACGAAACAAAGCCAGACTGGTTGCCCAGGGATATTCTCAGATTGAGGGTCTAGACTTTGATGAAACATTTGCTCCAGTAGCTCGCCTGGAAGCTATCAGACTGCTTCTAGCAATGTCTTGCTGCCTGGGGTTCAAATTATATCAAATGGATGTTAAAAGTGCGTTCTTGAACGGAGATCTCTCTGAAGAAGTTTATGTCTCTCAACCAAAAGGTTTTGAAGATCCTCATCATCCAGAACATGTGTATAAATTGAAGAAAGCTTTATATGGACTCAAACAGGCTCCTCGGGCATGGTATGAGCGGTTGACAGTTTTCCTGGAAAAACATGGCTACAACCGAGGGGGAGTTGACAAAACCTTGTTTGTCAAAAGAACTCAGTCTGATGTGATCATTGCTCAAATATATGTGGATGATATCGTCTTTGGATCAAAGTCCCAGCACCTGGTGAAGCAGTTTGTGAATCACATGCAGCAAGAATTTCAAATGAGCATGGTAGGAGAACTTTCATACTTTCTTGGTTTGGAGATTACTCAGAAAAAGGATGGTATCTTTATTGCTCAAAGTAAATACAGCAAGTCCCTTGTGAAGAAATTCCAGCTAGATTCAGCAAGTCACAAGCGAACCCCTGCTGCCACTCATGTGAAAGCCATCAAAGACGAGCACGGTATGGAAGTGAGTCAGACCGTCTACAGAAGCATGATTGGGAGCTTGCTTTACCTGACTGCCAGCCGTCCTGACATTTCCTATGCAGTAGGAGTTTGTGCCAGATTTCAAGCTTGTCCTAGAGACAGTCATCTGCAGTTGGTCAAGCGCATCATTCGGTATGTTGGAGGAACTGTGGACTATGGCTTGTGGTACACTAAAGACACGAATGCTAATCTGGTCGGATACAGTGATGCAGACTGGGCAGGTTGCTCCGAGGACAGGAAGAGCACTTCGGGAGGATGCTTCTTCTTGGGGAATAACCTGGTATCTTGGTTCAGCAGAAAACAGAATAGCATTTCTCTATCCACTGCCGAGGCAGAGTACATTGCTGCTGGGAGCTGCTGTGCACAAATGTTGTGGATGAAACAAATGCTGAGTGAGTATGGGATTGCTCAAGATGAAATGACTCTCTATTGCGACAATATGAGTGCCATCAGCATATCTAAGAATCCGGTTCAGCACAGCAGAACCAAGCACATTGACATTCGTCATCACTTCATTCGTGATCTAGTTGAAAAGAAAGTCATTTCGCTCCAGCATGTTGTGTCTGCCAAACAACTTGCTGATATCTTCACCAAAGCTCTGGATGCAGCCCGGTTTGAAGACCTGAGAGCCTCTCTAGGGCTCTGCGTGTTGCCTCCATAAGTTCTCCCAGACACACCCCCCTTCGTCATTTATTCCAAAAAGGGGGAGGAGAAGAGCAGGCTAAGAAGTGGAGGTGCGAAATCTCTGGTGGGTTTTGTCAAAATGCCAAGGGGGAGATTGATGTTGCATGTATGGCAGGTTTGACAAAACCAGTATAAGTGAACAAGGAGCTGCTACAGCTCAAATTATCAAGCAAGTCAAGCAGAAGTGAACTAGCAGCAGCTGCAGCAGGGGATGCTGTAGCAGGAGCTTGTTCAACAGGCTAGTTCAACTGTCCAAGGAGCAGCAGCTGCCTGGGCTTGTTCGGAAGGGCTGGAAACCCTATGCAGAGCATCTGAAGAATTTCTTAATTGCTGAAGAGCATATTCCAGCACGGTTTACTAGTCAGAGAAGGAGATTTGCATTGGAGATATTGATCAAATCTAATCTCCTAGATTTTAGGAGATAATTGATCTTGTGGGTCAATTGCCTAAACCTGGAAATTGCTTAAAGTGGTGCAGCTATTTAAGCAGAAGGTGTTCAGGGCTGAAGAGGTTGATCGAAGCTGAGGGATACACGAGTGCATACACAGAATTCACGGAGAGCAATTTGTTGTGTGCGACGGGAGTTTACTTCGATCATCACCCAAGAGCAGAGCGTTGAGCGCAGAGCTGAGGTGAGTGTTGCAGAAGAGAATCAGGACTTGCAGAGTCTGATTCGTGATTGATCTGGAAGCCAATTCAGAGCTGGGGAGCTTGTTGGTTGATCAAGGGCAGCCGCGGAAGAACTGACGGGTGGAAGGCTCGGTCGAGTGTCGTGCGGCAGTACTCACTAGTGGCAGGTGGTCACTGAGTGAGGGGGAGTTACTCAGAGTGTGCAGCGCTCTTGGAGAGGTTCGATCGGCTCGGCAGAAGGCCTTGGAGCGACGCGGACATTGTGCTTCAGCTGTGTGTTACAGCTGTTGCTGCAGCAACCCTGCTGAGTAGTGTAATTTAGAATAGGCTGAGTTCTTTGAGAGGATTGTAGCTATTCTAGATTGACATATTGTAGAGGGTGTGCATATTTGGGGTGTTAATTTTTAGGGTCCAACCATTGACTAATGCTAGGTTTCTGATTTGGGGTGTTAATTTTGAGTTTGGGGGTTGATCTAGATTAGGGTTCATAGCTCCCGCCGAGCCCCGATTTCCAGATATCGCTAGTTTGCTGAGTACATTAGTCACGCGCCGACCTTAAACATTAAGGCATTGACCACGCTTATTAATGTCTTTGTCCGGCGCTTTCCCTGCTGATGCGTTGACTGACATTTTGTCGCTTGTTTCATTTTTAGGATGGCGCCAAAAAGAGAACATACATTCGAGGAACTTTACGAGCAGTTAACTCGGAAGCAGTGTGGTGCAAGTATTTTTACCGATGAGGAGTTCCTATGGACTAGCAGTCTATACAATCGTGTACAGTTGCTCACAGGAGCTAGCTGGGCTAGACTCTTGACCATCCATTCAGAGACGGACGTGGAAAACTGATAGAGCCTATTTATACACACTATTTAGATCCTAACCCTATGCTTGTTTGCATTATTTTGTGTACAAGATTACTGATTTCCAGTGTTTTTGTATTTCAGGGCGAAACGAGGGCCTAAGTCGGATACGCGCTAACAGGCAGCTGATAGAGCCGAGTTATACACATTATTTAGATCATAACCCTACGCTTGTTTGCAATATTTTATGAGCAAGATTACTCGTTTCCAATGTTTTTGTATATCAGGTCAGAACGAGTCCTTAAGTCGGATACGCGCTGTCAGGCAGCGTTCTAGGAGTGAAAGATCAGCCTGTGGAGCTAGCGGCGCAAACAGAAGAAGAAATGGCGAAAGACAGCAGAGGTGCGCTACCCGATTACGCCAACCAATGCCGTGCGCCAGGCGCAAAGTCCCAGTGACCAGATTTGGAAGTTGCCGAAAGATGAACCTCCTATATAAAGGAAGTAAGTCTAGGGTTTCAGAGAGTTCGAAACGACTGTTGTTTCAGAGGCACCAGAGGAGGCAAGGAGGCACTGTGCGGCAGAACTGAAAAACACACGGACTTATTGAGGAGATTTGCGCCAGCCGACTGCGCCAGCCGAGAGAAGACACTGCACGCACTGTTTGCTACCGTTTTCTTGGATTCAGTAGTTGTTATTTACTATTTTATGATGTTTACCACTAGCATGTCTAGCTAAACACTTAGTGTTGGTCGGGCATGAACCTATGATGTATTACCTTTGAGACTTGAGCTTAATGCATAGTTTATTTACTTGTATTAATTCTGTGCGCGCTGAGACAGTTAGTTGCATGAGTAGGGGAAGCCTTGAACCGCAAACTTACTTGTGTTGCTTGCTTGTCACCTGTTAAACTAGTTGCATGCGTAGGGGAAGCCTTGAACCGCAAACTTACCGTGACAATTAGGAGTAACGAGTTAGGGTAGGCAGTTGCTACTGTGACAGGATTCGCAGCTGTTTAGTCTAGTTCTAAGGATTAATAGCACATGAACTTTGAACGGAACATGCGCACGTGTTAGGAAGCCTTTACCGGACACTAACCCAAGTAAACCACAAGCTATAGATGTTTAGAGTCGATGATAAGGAATGCATTCATAGAGGATTGTCTGCCCAATACTTCTCATAAAGATAGTACTTCATCTCTACTGCTTGCGCACGTCTAGTGCATTTCCCTGAGTTACGATATTCGCTGTTACTCGCGCATCGCGCAAAACCCCCCAATCACTCACGCAACCCCCGTTTTCTTAAGTGTAGGTTACTGGCTAAGACTCACTGCTTGCTCCCTGTGGAGATCGACCCTTACTTAACCGCTGTACTAGTGGGAGAGGAAGGAATTATATTTGACGCGCACAACGACGCGCGATCAAATTTTGGCGCCGTTGCTGGGGAGTAACACAGCTAAGTTTTAGCTAGCTTACATTTCTCATTTTAGTAACTAGTTATTTCATTTTGTTTTGTTTTCTCGTTGTTGTTTCTGACAGCGCACAATCACATTAGCCTGCGCAACCTTGAAACAGTTGCGCTGCGCAGATTCTAGTTGCGCACTGACAGACGCAACAACTTCGTTGCCATTTAATTTCGTTTCTTGAGTTTGGATCAGGACATGGAGGATAACAGTGTGGTTGGAGATAACCTGGGAGACAGAACCCCAGAGGAAGCAAGGGCACATAACCGCGCAGCCCTATTCAGAGAGGAAGTGCAGCGTGAGGTCGACGCACGGATGGCCGCTGAACCATACATTGCGCCACCCGTTCGTCCAGTCGCGAGGCGCAGGACAGTGCGCGAAATGTCGGCCCCTATCACCGTTAACCAGCCATGGTGCATCGTGCTTCCACCAGGCGGTCACTTCGAGCTAAGGAGCTCACTCATCCATCACATGCCCAAGTTCCACGGGATGAATAATGAAAATCCAGTCAAGCATGTGCGAGAGTTCCTGGTCATTTGCGAAAACATGAAGACCGAAGGGGAAAGCGATGAAGCGCTAAAAATGAAGGCATTTCCATTCTCACTAAATGATACAGCTAGACACTGGCTAATGAATTTACCTGCAGGATCTATTCACACATGGGAGCAGCTGCAGAAGAAGTTCTTAGATAAATTCTATCCAGCAGCGAAGATTGCGCTGCTCAGAAGGGAATTGGCCGCGCCAAGGCAAGGCGCAGGGGAGTCTCTGTCAGAATACTACGAGCGTTTCAGGGAGCTAGAAGCCAGCTGCTACAATCACGGGCTTCCCCAGAATGTGCTGATAGAGAACTTTCTGAATGGACTGCTACCCATGGAGCTGCGACTACTGAATGCATGCGCAGGAGGGGACATTTGCAACATGTACCCGGAGGATGCATGGCAGCTGATAGAAGATTCTGCTGGGCAGGTAAGACATCAATTGACACTTGAAAGTAGTCGTAATCGTTCTGTGCATCAGGTAGAGGCAAGCGCTGAGATCAAAGAAATGAAGGCCATGCTGCAGAAGCTGATGAGTGCGCAGAGCGCACAACCAGTTGCGCCAAAGGTATGTGAATTCTGCAGGTCCACTGAGCACAAGACAGACGAATGCCCAACACTTTTTGAAGAAACTGGAGATGTAAATGCCCTTGGAGGATGGGACAACAGAGGACCGCAGAGGCAGAATCAGCCGCGCTTTGGGCTTGCTACAAATGGATTCAGATGGAGAGAAGAGAACAATTTCCAGAGGCAGCCCACTGATCAGCGCGCGCCACAGCAGACGCAACAAGCTGCACCCTACAATCCACCGCATCGCCGCACAGACGCACCAGCGCAGAACAATCAGCAACCAAAGCGATCCTTGGAAGATATCATGGGGCAGCTAGCAGACACAGTGCGCAAGAATGACGAAAAGTATGACAAGAGGTTCGAATCCATAGAAAAGCATCTATCGCAAATTGCAACCACGGTGTATGAGCTGAAAAAGAGCGATGGCAACCTGCCTTCGCAAGTGATTCAGAACCCTAAGGGAGGAGTTAATGCAGTAACACTGAGGACTGGGCGCACAGTGGGAACAGAGCAGACCGCGCAGGCGCCCGCGCAACCAGTTGCGCAAGTCCCAGATCCAGCAGCTCAGAGTGCGCAACCAGAGCCAGAGGCGCAATCAGAAGCGCCAACCACGAACCAGCAGGGCAATGCGCCAGGTATGTCTCGCTCGAAAAACAAGGACAAAAATTGTACTAACATACCTGCTCCTTTCCCTGTGCAGGCACCACTGGCGAGAAAAGAAGCACTGGACAAGGAACTATATGAGCTGTTCAGCAAGGTGGAAATCAAAATTCCCCTCATTGAAGCTATTCGGCAGATTCCCAGGTATGCGAAGAAGGACAGGCGAATGCGCACAGGTAATGCTAAATGCGCAGGCCTCAGCAATCGTGCAACAAAAGGTACCACCTAAGTGCCGAGATCCAGGTACATTCACTATCCCTTGCACCTTAGGTAAAACCACGGTAAGCAACTGCATGATCGATTTAGGCGCATCAATCAATTTATTACCTTATTCTCTCTATGCGACCTTGCGCCTTGGACCACTAAAACCTGCAGGTCTCACAATTCAGCTAGCAGATAGATCGTGCAAACAACCTGCAGGCATGATAGAAGATGTCCTAGTTCGAGTAGGAGAGCTGGTGTTCCCAGCAGACTTTTATGTGCTCGAAATGGAGGGTGAATCAAGCGCCAGCGGTGCGCAGATCCTCCTAGGCAGACCGTTTCTGATGACTGCACGCACGAAGATAGACGTGTGGAGGGGCACGCTCTCCATGGAGGTAGATGGCGAAGAAATCCATTTCAACATCTTCGAAGGGATGCAGCACCCACATGAGGACGCTACCGTACACGCAATGGACAGCTTTGACGATTTAGTCACAGAGGCGCAGTGTGCGAGCGCAACCATAGGACCAGAGCTACTGACACAGGCAGAGCTGGAGGAGCAAGAGGAGGAGCCAAGCAGTGCTGAACCAGCATCCACACAGGTACTTGATATAGTTCATATTTGCACCGCTAACAAAATCTTGCCCTCTATTGAACAGGCACCCACGATCGAACTGAAGAAACTCCCGGAGCACCTCAAGTACATTTTCTTGGGAGATGAGGACACCCTGCCAGTGATCATCAAGAGGGGATTGGAAAAAGAGCAGGAGGCGCGTTTACAACAGGTGCTGCGCAGGAACCAGCGCGCTATTGGATGGACTCTTGCGGATCTGCGCGGAGTGAGCCCAGACGTGTGCATGCACCGGATTCTGTTGGAAGATGGCGCCAAACCATCCAGGGAGGCTCAGCGCAGGTTAAACCCAAATATGATGGAGGTAGTGCAAAAGGAAGTCCTGAAGTTGCTTGACGCAGGGGTCATTTACCCGATCTCAGACAGCAAATGGGTCAGCCCGGTGCACGTTGTGCCAAAGAAAGGAGGAATCACGGTGGAGGAGAATGCGCAGGGCGAGCTAGTTCCCAAGCGCATACAAACTGGCTGGCGCATGTGCATCGACTACAGGAAGCTGAACGCTGTAACGCGCAAGGACCACTTCCCGCTACCCTTCATGGACCAGATGCTGGATCGCTTGGCAGGTAAGCCTTACTTTTGTTTTTTGGACGGATATTCAGGTTACAATCAGATACCCATAGCTGCGGAGGATCAAGAGAAGACCACGTTCACATGCCCCTTCGGAACATTTGCGTTTCGGCGTATGTCTTTTGGGCTGTGCAACGCGCCAGGTACGTTCCAACGCCTTGTCATGAGCATTTTCTCTGATATGATTGGTATATGCATAGAAGTGTTCATGGATGATTTCACTGTGTATGGGAGTACCTTTGATGCATGCTTAACACATCTAGATAAAGTCTTAGCGCGCTGCATCTCTAAGAACTTAGTGCTAAACTACGAGAAATGTCATTTCATGGTTACGCACGGGGTAGTACTAGGTCATATTATTTCAAAGGAGGGTATTAAGGTAGACAAGGCTAAGATAGATATTATTTCTAATCTGCCTTATGCCACCAACGTGCGCGACGTGAAATCGTTCTTAGGGCATGCTGGGTTTTACAGGCGTTTTATTAAGGATTTCTCTAAAATTTGCATACCCCTGTCTAACCTGTTGCAAAAAGACGTGTGCTTCGATTTTACTGATGAGTGCAGGGCGGCGTTCGATAAGCTGAAAGAAGCGCTGACCAGTGCGCCAGTGATGCGCGCACCAGACTGGAACCTGCCATTCGAGCTGATGTGTGACGCAAGTGACTACGCAGTGGGAGCAGTTTTGGGGCAGCGCGAGGACAAGAAGCCGCATGTCATCTACTATGCATCGCGCACACTGGACTCCGCGCAGAAGAACTACACCACCACGGAGAAGGAGCTTCTGGCAATTGTATTTGCGCTGGAGAAGTTCCGAGCATATGTTCTAGGCGCCAGAGTCATCATCTACACGGACCACGCAGCCATCCGCTACCTCATGTCCAAGAAAGAGACCAAGCCGCGCCTGATGCGCTGGGTACTTCTGCTTCAGGAATTCGACTTAGAGATCAAAGATAAGAAGGGCACAAAAAATACCGTCGCTGATCACCTGAGCAGGATCATAAAGGATGAGGAGCCAGGGCAGATCAAGGAGACATTCCCTGACGAGCATCTGATGGCGCTAACAGGTAAGGTACCATGGTATGCGCATATCGCAAATTACCTGGTCACAGGTGCGTTCCCTCCTCATTTCAATAAAACTCAGTGCATGCGATTGAAACATGAGTCCAAGCATTATCTTTGGGATGATCCTTACATGCTGAGAATAGGTCTAGATCGGATATTAAGACGTTGCGTGCCTGACCATGAGATTAACTCTGTGTTGATGTTTTGTCATGCGCACGCCTGTGGGGGACATTTCGGTCCCAAGCGCACGAGCAGGAAGATCTTGGACTGCGGATTCTACTGGCCGCACCTATTCAGAGATGCCTATGACCACTGCAGAAAGTGTGACAGGTGCCAGCGCACTGGAGGAATCTCCGCGCGCAACGAGATGCCGCAGACCCCGATTCTGGTGGACGAAGTGTTCGATGTTTGGGGAATCGACTTCATGGGTCCATTTCCCCCATCTGCCGGCTACGAGTACATACTGGTGGCCGTGGATTACGTATCCAAATGGGTCGAAGCTAAGGCCACGCGCAAGGATGATGGTAAGACTGTCGCTGATTTTCTCAGAACTAACATATTTTGCAGGTACGGAGTGCCTAAGGCAGTTATCAGCGACCAGGGGACGCACTTCTGCAACAGGGTTGTGGCGCAAGTCTTTAAGCACTATGGGGTGCGCCACAAGACGTCCACCGCTTACCATCCGCAGACGAATGGACAGGCCGAAGTTTCTAACAGAGAGATCAAGCGCATCTTGGAAAAGACTGTGAGGCCGTCGCGCAAGGATTGGAGCCAGCGCCTGGATGATGCGCTATGGGCATACCGCACTGCACACAAGACGCCCATTGGAACCTCACCATTCCGGCTGGTCTATGGGAAGGCATGCCACCTGCCAGTAGAGCTCGAGCACAAGGCATATTGGGCCTTACGTATTTGCAACTTGAACTTGGAGGAGGCAGGACAAGAACGCGCATTTGAGCTGAGCGAACTCGAAGAGCTGCGCCTAGACGCCTACGAGGGACTACGCGATTACAAAGCGCGCACCAAGGCGTTTCATGACAAACACATCCTCCGACGCACATTTGAACCAGGAGACCAGGTACTGTTATTTTCATCGCGCCTGAAGCTCATGCCTGGAAAGTTGCGCAGCAAGTGGACGGGACCATACACCGTCACCAAGGTTTTCCCCTATGGCACAATTGAATTAGAAGACGGGCACCAGCATCGTTTTCAGGTTAACGGACAGAGAGTCAAACGGTACTTGGGCGAACCTTGGGATGGCGCAACACGCAACGTTGACTTGGCCGAGCCAGAAATAGTGGACGCGCAAGCTGCTGCGCCAGACGCACCACCAGATGTTTCAGAGGGAGAACTAGCACTCATCGCCTATATCTCCTCTTCCTCTGCATCTACCCTCATTACGAATAATGTATCACATGCTGACCTTCCCTTGTATCCTTTGCGCAGGACCAATGAGATCGTAACACAAGCACTGGCGCAAGGACACTCAGGAGCAAGAGTGGGGGAGGCTGCAGACGCACTTCTTGGCACGTAACGAGGTACCGTCGAGCCAACGACGTTAAACAAAGGCACTTGTCGGGAGGTAACCCGACACATTTTATTTTGGCACATTTTATTCTGCTTGTTTTGTTTTTTGCGTGTTTTTAGTTAGAGTAGGGTTTGGTAGTTTTTTAGTCACACAAGTGCGCAGGACCGTGCGCCTATCAATGCGCAGGTCAGTTGCGCTAGCCAGAGGGGGGTATATAAGGCCAGACTTAGAAAAATTCCCAGCACTTTTTCACTCGACCGTTACACACAAGCTCCCGCCCTCAGACCTCTGCCGTCGATCAGCGCCCAACCCACCGTCCGTCTAGAGAGATTCAAGGACAACACGACCGCACAGCACCCAGGTAACCCCCGATCCCGCTTTGAGCCGCTTCTGTTAGGGTTTGCGCGGAGAAGACAGTTTTTAGGGTTTTGAAATCGCACCAGGCTAGAGTGCGCGGCTTGGAGTGCTGTTTTGTGCGTTGAGTAGGCGACCAGTAGGCGCTCGTTCGGTGCAAGTTTCAGAGGATTCTGGGCAGTTTTGATTTTTAGGGTTTTGGGGAGCATTGACCGCGATTGACCGGAGCCCAGCGCAAGATGAGACCCGCCGCAGACCAGGTGACCCCAGCGGCTTTCGCTAACAAGTATGCAGCATTCATCAGCCTGGACATGTACGGGACACCGTACATCTGCCGAGATTTCCTGCGCGAGGTAGGGTTAGAGGACCTCGTGGCGCAGAGGCTAGCGATTGCCGGCTGGGAGGCGCTAATGGACCTCCGCAGCGCATCAGACCAGGAGGATACGTGTGAGTTCCTGGCGTCTATGGAGGCAGGGGACAGGGAGATCAGATATAGACACAGGGGTGTCTGGTTCATAGCCTCGGAAAGGAGGCTGAGGCGCGCATTCGGGTGCGCCAAGGTGCGTGAGGAGGAGTTAGACACGCACAATAACCAGGAGGCTTGGAGGGACATGGCAACAGGGCCAGCATTCGCCGCGGGGCGCAGCAGGGGCCGAGAGCTGCGCGACCCGTGGCTGTTCTACTTGTGGCGCATAGTCGCCTATGCAGTCATTGGCCGTTTCAACGGCGCACCAAAGATCAGCCTCCTGGATATGGAGATTTTGACAGGGCTGTATTATGAGCGGAAGGTGCTGTTCATCCTGAACATGGTGCACCATTGGAGCCGAGTCAGCATGAGGGGGCCGCTGACGTGTGGAGGCCTTATCACGAACCTGCTGCGGGCCTTACATGGAGAGCCCGAGGTGCCAGAGCACACCTTGGTGCAGCCTATACCTCTGGACCGCGCCTACATGCAGCAAATCAGGGCGGTAGCCGTTCGGGACGATGGCACACTAGAGTGGTGCTACCGTCTGCAGCCAGCCAGACCACCGCGGGCCAGAGCAGAGAGCAGTGCACAGGGCGCAGCAGCCGCCGCAGCAGACGAAGAGATGGAGGAGGCCCTAGAACCAGAGGTGCCTCTAGTCAGGCGCCCAAGGACCCGGGCGCAGACTGGAGCGCAACAGAGGGCCCGCGCACCATTGGGGGAGCCAGTGACCATTTCCATAGAGGACTCTCCCCCGCGTGCCCCTGCCAAGCGCCCAAGGACTGAGACCGAGGAGGCGCCTGAGGAAGCCACTGCCGAGCAGCGCATGTTGTTCAACGTCATGCGCGTGCTCGAATACTTAGCGCCAGAGGGGGCGGATTTAAGTATGAGTCCACCATCCGGGTGGAAATTTGGAGACGCGATTCCCCCTCTCCTCAGCCTGCACCATCCTCCTCCTACCCGAACCCCAGAAGCCCCAGCAGCGCCCTCTCCAGCACCAGCCCCAGCCCCAGTAGAGCCCGCACCAGAACCAGCAGCCCCAGCAGCAGAGCCCACCCCTGAACCTGAACCAGCACCGGTACCATCACCAGTAGCTTCCCCTGCCCGGCCTTCTGTTCCGGAGTCCCCCATTAACTTTCCCAGCGTAGACTCCGATTCCATATGGGAGTCACTTTCCGAGGACGAGCAGCCTGACCCCCTCACCACTGTGCCACCATCCTCCAGCACCGACTCCATGACTGATTCTTCAGAGGATGAGGCGCATGGGTCAGCAGCAGCGTCTAGCTCGGGGAACTTCTAAGGCCGAGGGCAGGCGCAGTGATTTTCTTTAGGGTGTTGTCTTTTATTTTGCTGCGTCTCGTTGACTATTATGTGTGCTGAATATTTGTGCCCTACATTCTGTGACTCCCTTGCTATATTTTGTGTGACTATTTGTGTTCACTCTTATGTTCTTTATTTTCGTTGCATTGCATGCATGTGCGCAGCCTCCGTGCGCTTGAGCTTGAGTCGTGGGGACACGTCTCTGTTCAAGTGTGGGGGGGGGGGGGGGGCGTTACTCTTACATTTCATGTTTTGAGCATTTTTAGTATAGCTTAGTTTGAGTTGAAGAGAATTAGTAGCAGTAGTGCGCTAAGGTGCAGGATGCGCATGCGCTCCAGCTTGTTTTGCGCTATCCGTATTGCGTGCGCCGTTCTCTACTGTTTTAGCATAATTTTTTTCGTTTTTTCTGCTCCTGTTAGTTGGGATATACAGGGGATGTGGAGTTGATAGAAATGCTCCAGAGAGGCGGTTAGTCGCTTGTGCTTCGAAGGCGAGGTATATGGTCGAGTGCGCTAGTGGAGGCCGGTGCTTCGCAACAACAGAGCGCGCTCAGTCACGCAGATGCAAAAAGGCAAAGTACCCAAAGCGTGGCGAGGTGGGAAAACAGACCACCTTCTCTCTGGAAATCAAGCTAAGGAAAGCGGGCGCGGATGTAAACGCGTGCGCTGACCGGCGCAGACAAACCAAGGAGGGAGAGCGGAACGAGTTCCATAGCTGCTATCCGAAGGCTGAGATTGGAACTGTTCTGGGAATGAAAAAAAAATTGGAAAGGAAGCTGTACAAAAGAAAAATACCAGCAGAAGCAGATGATTTGCGTTACAAAGAATCAGCATGCGCACTACTTAGTACCTGCGTGCGCAAGACCACAAGGATATCATCAAAGGCTCAGGTTCCCAGGAAGTGTGCGAACGAATCACGCACTGGAAGAAGCTCGCGCAAGAAACCATATACCTATCTTCGGAGCGGGAGCTGACAGCCAGGAGCCTAAGAAGAGCTATCTCCCAGTCATCCAAGGTTTTCATCCCGGCTGAGAGGTAATGAAATTTCGGGATTATTATATTAGAACTATTGAGTGCAGTTGTGCGCAGGTGATAGAGCAGCACAAGCTGAGTGACTGTGCATTTTGCGCTAGAATGCAAGGCTGTGCGCTAGTCTCCAGAAAGGTAATTGTATCCGCGTTTCAGTACTTGTTCGGGACGAACAAGGGGCAAGTGTGGGGGGTTTGATAGAGCCGAGTTATACACATTATTTAGATCATAACCCTACGCTTGTTTGCAATATTTTATGAGCAAGATTACTCGTTTCCAATGTTTTTGTATATCAGGTCAGAACGAGTCCTTAAGTCGGATACGCGCTGTCAGGCAGCGTTCTAGGAGTGAAAGATCAGCCTGTGGAGCTAGCGGCGCAAACAGAAGAAGAAATGGCGAAAGACAGCAGAGGTGTGCTACCCGATTGCGCCAACCAATGCCGTGCGCCAGGCGCAAAGTCCCAGTGACCAGATTTGGAAGTTGCCGAAAGATGAACCTCCTATATAAAGGAAGTAAGTCGGAGGCACTGTGCGGCAGAACTGAAAAACACACGGACTTATTGAGGAGATTTGCGCCAGCCGACTGCGCCAGCCGAGAGAAGACACTGCACGCACTGTTTGCTACCGTTTTCTTGGATTCAGTAGTTATTATTTACTATTTTATGATGTTTACCACTAGCATGTCTAGCTAAACACTTAGTGTTGGTCGGGCATGAACCTATGATGTATTACCTTTGAGACTTGAGCTTAATGCATAGTTTATTTACTTGTATTAATTCTGTGCGCGCTGAGACAGTTAGTTGCATGAGTAGGGGAAGCCTTGAACCGCAAACTTACTTGTGTTGCTTGCTTGTCACCTGTTAAACTAGTTGCATGCGTAGGGGAAGCCTTGAACCGCAAACTTACCGTGACAATTAGGAGTAACGAGTTAGGGTAGGCAGTTGCTACTGTGACAGGATTCGCAGCTGTTTAGTCTAGTTCTAAGGATTAATAGCACATGAACTTTGAACGGAACATGCGCACGTGTTAGGAAGCCTTTACCGGACACTAACCCAAGTAAACCACAAGCTATAGATGTTTAGAGTCGATGATAAGGAATGCATTCATAGAGGATTGTCTGCCCAATACTTCTCATAAAGATAGTACTTCATCTCTACTGCTTGCGCACGTCTAGTGCAATTCCCTGAGTTACGATATTCGCTGTTACTCGCGCATCGCGCAAAACCCCCCAATCACTCACGCAACCCCCGTTTTCTTAAGTGTAGGTTACTGGCTAAGACTCACTGCTTGCTCCCTGTGGAGATCGACCCTTACTTAACCGCTGTACTAGTGGGAGAGGAAGGAATTATATTTGACGCGCACAACGACGCGCGATCAGCAGCGTTTAAGGAGCATCACACAGCCTGCGGAGCTAGCAGCGCAAAACAGATAGGAGTTGGCAGAGTCAGCTACGGTGCGCAGACCGATTGCGCTAACCAATGTGCAGTGCGCCATGCGCAGAATAGTGGTGTTTCCAAATCTTGACACCATCAGATTTGGAAGTTGCCAAGGTTGGGCCTCATGAGCAGTATATAAAGAAAGGAAGGTTTGAAGAGACACACAAGATATCAAAGAGAGACAGCCAGAATCGAAATCACACGAGCTGCTGCGAGGACCTGCGCTACCCGACTGCGCCAGCCGAGACACTGCAACCTGCACGCACCTGCTCGTTGCTGTTTTCTTGGATACTTTAGATATTATTTACTATTTCTATGATGTTTACTACTAGCATGTCTAGCTAAACGCTTGGTATCGGTTGGGCATGATTCTATGAGTATTTCCTTTGAGACTTGTGCTTAATGCATAGTTTGTCTGCTTATATTAATTCTGTGCACACTATTGACAGCTAGTTGCATGAGTAGGGGAAGCCTTGAACCGCAATCTTACTCTTGCTACTTGTTTGTTATATGTTAAACTAGTTGAATAGCTTGACGGTGACAACTAGGAGTAACGCGCTAGGATAATCAGTTGCTACTGTGACAGGATTCGTAGCTGCTTAGACTAGTCTCAAGAATTA
This sequence comes from Umbilicus rupestris, assembly GCA_963678935.1. Taxonomy (NCBI): domain Eukaryota; kingdom Viridiplantae; phylum Streptophyta; class Magnoliopsida; order Saxifragales; family Crassulaceae; genus Umbilicus; species Umbilicus rupestris. The sequence goes on from OY787609.1 coordinate 15,207,489, forward strand.
ATAGCTCATGAACTTTGATCGGAACATGCGCACAAGTTAGGAAGCCTTGACCGGGCACTAACTTCAGTAAATCAAACTATAGACGTTTAGAGTCGATGATAAAGAATACACTCATAGAGGATTGTCTGCGCCGATACTTTTCATAGTCATAGTACTTAATCTCTACTGCCTGCGCACGTCTAGTGCAATTCCTGCGTTTACTACTGTTATCCGCGCACTTGAGCAACCCAATCACTCACACCACCAGTTTTCGTAAGTGCAGGTTACTAGTTAAACCTAATCTACTTGCTCCCTGTGGAATTGACCCTGACTTAGCCGCTATACTAAGTGGAGAAGGAAGGATTAATTTGACGCGCGCTATCAAAGACGTCCGGGAGTTTTTGGCATCATTTAATTATGTGGGCCACGCAGACCATCTTGGTATCCGGTACAGACACCGCGGTCAATTTTATCTCACTCACCAGCCACAGCTGCGTGAGTTATTTGGATGGCAGATGGATACTTACAACTGGTCTTTGGAGAAGAGAGCATTTTCTGAGACTTGGGATGACCTCTCCTCGGCTGGGACGACCTACAACCCTAGCGCCAGCAAGGCGCACAGTATTCGTGACCCGACTTATTTCTATCTCGAGAAGCTCCTCTCTGAGTCAGTCTTCGGGTGCCACAATAGGGGCGACAAAGTTCCTCTATTCGAGATGCAAGTGTTTCATTCCTGCCATACCCATTCGCCTCTCGATTTTGTAGATGTGTTGAGCAAGTTCTGGAGGAGGATGTTGTCGTGCAAAGGTATATTCTGTGGAGGCCTTATCACCTATCTGTTGCGCCGCCTGCATGGTCAGCCGGTCTTGGATTCTCACCAACTTGTCCCACCGACGTTTCTCACACGAGAGGCTTTTATAGGGATGCGTGCTATCACGACTCGTCCGCGGCGGCCTGATCAGTTTGCATGGACATATCATTTGGATCAGAGGCTTCATGAGTTGCTTCCTATAGAAAGGCGCCACAGGCAGCCAGAGCAGGCCGAGTCTTCAACTACCGATTCCAGGAGAGCCGCACTCCAGACAGCCGTCAGTGTCGGTACTGAGCCACCACCGACCTTCACCCAGCCACAGTTAGATGCTACGTTCAGTGCCTATAGGGTGTTGCATTATTTCATGCCGCCTGGGACACAGCCAGTGCCAGCACCGCCAGGGTGGCGTCAGGGCAGCCGATCCCTCCGGAGTCTTCATCATCCCCCAGAGGATCCACAGACGACTCCATTGAGTTCTAGAGGAGTTTCTACTTTCTTTCTTATTTATTTCTTTTTTTTATCATTTCTGTTATTTGGTAGTGTGTTGCGTGACCCGCTTTTGAGCTTAAGTCGATCCATGAGGACACAACTATGTTCAACAGTGTGGGGTGGGATAGTAGAGTCTGTCGCGTCAGCACGTTTACCTTTATTAGCATGCATTAGTAGTAGCTAGCTAGGACGCGTTTTTTTCTTTCAAATTTGTATATGCTACGATGAAGATACTGATTTTATGAGATGATGTTTGACTCTATGAGGTTTGATGTGTATGCTTTGCATGATTTCTGCAGAATTGTGATGCCAGTTACATTATGTTATATGTTCTTTTGAGTTGAGATATTACAGGATGTGGAGAGTTGACAGAAAATGTTCTAGAGGGACTTGACACACATTCGAAGGTTTAAGGTATTAGTCGCGTAGCCCGCTAAGTTTGTAGAGGTTGGCATTCCAAGTTATGAGGAGTGAGGCTTTTACTCCACCTTTGCAGCGTTTATGCAATGGTGGGATGGGAAAACAAATCGTCCTATCTCTAGTCGTAGTAACCGGGAATGGGTGGGTAACCCCTATCATGCCTGGCGCTGAAAGGATAATGATGAGAAAGAGCGGGACGCACTCCATATGCTGCTATTCGAAGGCGATGATTGGAACAGTTCAAAGAGCAAATGCAAAAAGGACAAGCAATTCACATTGGAGAGCAAAGCTCAAAATGAAAATTCAGTCAAATGTAAAAGAGAAAAATCAGAAAAGCAATCGAGTTGAGTGAAGTCTTCGGACCAAACAAAACAAGAAAGTTTCTAGAGCTGTCCTACCAAAGAGAAAAAGAAAAAGTCGAGTTCCTCATAGCTTGGATTTCTCACGTGCCAGAAAAAGCGAACTCAGCGTATGCGCGTGACTTTGACCTCGAGCTGAAGAATGTAGTTAGAAGTCTAAAGAGAACTCTTCCATCCATTGAATGCATCTCAACCTCACAGGTAACATGTATCATTATAGTTTCTTGCTGGTCATTATTGAAGAATGAATGTGAGCATATGTTGATGAACTGATTAGAGAGGACATCTCAAGTAAATTCAATGTATAGTCGTTGGCGTATTAGAAGTGCTTTGAGTGTTGCGAGTCTTAATTTTGTTCTTATTCGGGACGAACAAGTCTAAGGGTGGGGTGGTTTGATGAGGCGTATTTATACGACTCGTTAAACCGTTTATACCCAATTATTTCAGCATATTTTTACATTAACAATTACTTTTTAGTGTTGTTTGCATTTCAGGTGTTCGGAATACATGAAAAGAGACTCGTGTCTTAAAATGGTGTTTTTAGAAAGCCGAATTCGAAAATCGACGTTGAAGGAATTGAGTGTGCATCTCAGTAGGTTCCGCGCTCGAAGAAGACTTTATCATCGCGTGCCAGAAGCTTAATGTCTTCTCTGGGCGCGCGACTTAATGTCAGCGTGGGGCACGGTTAACATGTGATGACGTCAGCATCAGGCCCGCGGCCCGAAATCAAATTTTCTATTCTCAATTAGGATTTCAAACCCTGAAAAATCAGAACGAAGTTTTGGAACGGATTGACGACGGAGATTTTGGGAAGAGATGAAGTCTGCGGTGAACATTATTTTCCAGCGGTAAATAGTGATCGCTGCGTGAACAGTGCTCTTGAACAGTACTTACGGCATCAAATTAAAACGTTTTTCATTCCTTTTAATATAATGTGTTCTTCGGTCATGACTATGAGTAGCTAAATTTCTATTTCAGTTTAGGGTTTTCAGTTTGTGACATACATGTTTGAGACTTGGATTTAATGCCTGTTTCTATTCAGTCATAGTTCTGGATCTTAAATTGCATGAATTGTATTTTGTGGTTAGTTTATAATTTGTCGTGAAACTAATCCAATTGCTTACCGCTATACTAGCTAAAACTTAGAGTTATTAAAAATAATTTTGGCGTACACAACGACGCGTGTCAAATTTTGACGGCACGTCGTTGTGTGCGCCAAATTTATATTTATAATCTCCTGTTAACACTTAGCAAGCAGTAAGCAGGGTCGAACCCATGAGAGAGTAATCAGTGATAAAGTTCTACTAATAATTGTCACACTAAATGGGGGTTGTAGGAAGAATGTTTGTTGTTGTCAAATTCAGAGAAAAGTCACTTCAGGGATATGCATTGCAACGGGTAATCATCTACTGTAACATGCATCAACTAGTAAACTATTGTTCTAGTCTAACAATCCTGCTAGGGTAATGTCGACTCTAGTGTTCTACCTACTCTCAAACGCTAAGTTTTCGAAAAGGTTTAATAATTACTCGATTAACAATACCGATTAGGTTATAAAGCTAGGCTTAGTTAAATAGGGAAGTCAATCCAATATCACGCAATAGATATCAACTCAGTTTCACCGCTAGGCTATGCTAACTTGATAATCAGATCATGCAATTCAAACGAACAACAAGAATTCACTAAATTGAATTACGAACCATAAGTATCTCAAACCGTGTGTCGCAATACAAAATTCTCAAACTGAAATTAAGGTTTAGCTACTACAATCCATCTAAAGGAATAATGAAAATAAACTGAGTTTAGAAAAATACTAAAACTGTGAACAGTAAACTCCGCGATGAATATTAATTCCAGCGATGAACAGTAACTCCGCCTAAATTTCCGCACGTTGCTGCCGCTGTCGCCTCTCCTCTCTTTTGCTAAAAATTGTTATTCTTTTCGGAACAGCAGGTCTGTATTTATAGGTGATCATGCAGACTTCTCAATTTGTTCTTGGGCCGCAGGCCCAATCCTGACGTCATCAAATGCTGGCGGCTCCGAAAAAAGATATTAGTAGCGAGCCCGATGAAGACATTAGCAGCACGCCCGAAGAAGACAAAGTTTCTTGTATTCAATTTCTTGTTGACTTCAATCACTTCCAACCACTTCTAGTGCATCAAGACAAAGTTTTCAGCGAGACATTCCTCAGTGAGCTCTTCATCATCGCTGCTCTCTAAATTTGAAAGGTTGTGCACCGTCTTTACTATGTCTTTTTGACCCTACTATCATAGTTGTGCTCTGTCACAGACGTTAGTGCCAGACTGTTCCTAGGATCAGCTGTCCGATTCTTTCTTGGAAGATTTCCTCCTCTCCTGAACCGATTTCTGGGACCAGACAGCTGTCCAGTATATGGGGTTTTCTGGTCAAGTTTCTTCAAAATCTTTCCAATGCTTTTGGCTAGCAGTGCAAGTTGCTGTGACATCTCTTCGGGCGACCTTGCCTAACATTTGTTTTAGCTTTCAGCCCAATGCTCTTCATACGGGATGGTGGAGCTTCCTCTAGGAACTTCATCTCAAATTACTTCAGAGAGCCAATCAGTGCTTCCAACCTCATGTTCTTGACATGCTGAGCCTCCTCTATTGCAATAGCCTTCATATCAAACCTTCGGGGAAGTTACCTGAGTACCTTGCAAACTAGCTTTTCTTCCTTCATAGGTTCTCCTAGTGCAAATGCTTCATTCGAAAGGTCGAACAACCTTGCACAACATGTTATGGTCTTCTCTTCACGCATCTTCAGGTTCTCAAATTTTGTGATGATCATCTGGATTCTTGACAATCTAACTTTGTATTTGCCCTCATGAGCTGTCTCCTGAATGTCCCAGGCTTGTTTAGCAACATCGCAGTTTGAGATGAGTCTGAAGTTGTTGGCATCTACTGCAGCAAATATGGCGTTGAGAGCTTTCGAGTTCCCAGATGCTACAACTTCTTCTTCTCTAGCCCATCGATCTTAAGACTTCTTATGTGATGCTCTTGAATTGTCTATCACCATTGGATGCGCCCATTCCGAGATCACAACTCTCCATGCCTTCTCAGTTATGGCTTCAAGAACGATTTCATGCGATCTTTCCAATATCCATAATTTTCTCCTTCAAGCAACAGAGGTCTGCTTGTGTTTTGTCCTTCCTTCATGTTTGTCTTAGCTGTCAGTAACACGTCCAGATCCCACTCTGTGGGTCGAGTAACCCGCTCTAATACCAATTGAAATCGATGTGTTGCTGGTCTCTAAGATAATCAGGATGTTATAGCAACGGATGCGATGATTGTGGAATACTATAGCTAAGATCAAAATATAAAGCACACCAGCACTTTGGTCACCGAGTTCGGCAACAACTTAAGTCTAGAAGGGACTTCTCTTCAGTCCATAAGATTCCACTATTAATGGTTAAAGTACACAGGTACCAATTCTCAGCATCTGCCAGAACAACCTCTACTTCTAACCTAGTTAGAATCTCTGCTCACTCTGATCACACATACTAGCTTAATCTGTTAACAACTCCACATGGTGTATGACAGGATGCTATAAAAACTTACTCAGTCAAGTTGCTCTTCCGTATTATGGGGCTCAAACTCTTTAATCTCTTCCAGATGCTTAGTCTAATCTCCGCGAGTTCGCTCAACTCCGGTAACACTCCCTCTTGATTAACGACCTTCTCTCAACCTATGGGAACGTTGTTCAACACCTTGATCATTTCTCCAAAGGGCATGAACTTGATCTTCAACGAGACTCTTCTCCAGTTGAACTTAATGATCAAGCGTCGAACAGACATATTCTGTTGTGATCTCTCTCAGGCTTTTTCAGTAACCCCACTCTCGCTCTTCGCCTTATGATTATCCATGCTTTCAATGATCACCATTCTCCGTGCTTGTGCGAGTTGTGCGTCTTCATTTACTCATAGAGACGCTACCCTTATATACCTGGCAGCCCACAGTGGATATGTTCTATTTAGGACACTTATTAAATCCTTTTTAGCAATCTAAATATTCTCCAAGAATGTTCTGCAATTCTATTGCAGCAACTATTTCCTAAATAGTTTAGGAATCTTCCTAAATCCCTTTTTGAATCTTCTCTAAGATCTTCATAGGATGTTCAGCAATTCTGTTGCAGCAACTATTTCCTAAAACAATTTAGACAACTCCCTCATATGAGGAACCTTTGATTGTCAACTAACTGTCTTCAGTTTGCATCAGCTACTTGCTTCATCACTTGATGTAGTGACTCCTGGATCAAGTTGCACATGTTTTATCAAGGATGCCACAATCCTTAATACGTTGTTTTCCTTAAAATGAATACAACTATTAAATTTAGTAAACTTTGACCTAAACAAGAGTAGCGTGGTAAAATGGCAATAAAAAGTCCAGAAAGCAAACAGAAATCCATTGTAAATGAATGAATATTTGGTTGATAAATCAATCGATCAAAACAATTCACACTTACAATTTGTTAATCCCGAACCAATATTAAGCTCATGTCAATAAAATAAATTGCAGAATATTTCAACATTTAAGATTCACAACCATTTGTTTTAATTACCCATTCAAGTTTTCTGTGATTATTTCTAACTATTCTAACATACAGTATAATCCATAGACCTTCTATGAGGTTCCACACTGTTCCGAAACTTGGGTTGAATCCTCCTCTTCTTTGGGCTAGTCTAATTGAGCTAGCCTTGGGCTAAGTGATGGGTTAAGTCACTTAGTCCAATTCTTTTGTCATGGCCCGGAATAACCCCTTTTTATAAGTGCAAAACAAACGGGCCGTGACAATGGGCTCTTGCTGCAAAGCTCATTCTCAAATCTTAAAGTGTTGGAGTTAACTTGTAGGAAAAGAAGAGCTTGGCTAAGAATTTTACAAAAGTTATCGTGACTCCGTGCAATCACAAGGGTCGTCCGTTAACTCATCTTATATGACTTTCATTACATGATGCATTCACACATAATAAACAAGTGGTATATACACAATGTCAAGCTTAAAATAAAATAACTAATGGCCTTCGGCCTTATTATGCATAAAGAGGACTTTTCTTCCATTGCTTGCATTTTATTTTATTTTAATTTTTTTGTTAAGGCCTATTTTGCGCCTTTTTTATTTTCTTTTTGTCCCTCTCATTCGAGGGACTCCACACTTAAAGCCTGCCGTAGTATAGATAGTGAAGGTCGGATGGATCCTCCTCTTCTTTGGGCTAGTCTAATTGGGCTAGCCTTGGGCTAAGTCACTTAGTTCAATTCCTTTGGCATGGGCCGGAATAACCTCTTTTTATAAGTCCAAAACAAACGGGCCGTGACATCCTCCCCTACCTAATTCATCGACGTCCTCGTTACAAGAGTGCACCGGAGTCTGCCAAACATTGAGGTCATACGCAGCTTCGAAGGACAGGTTTAAGCTAAGAGTATTTCCTTTGAGTTTAACTAACCTTGCAAAATCTTGGTTTCTTTCCTTGCCTTCAGGTAGTATCATAACATGGGATCAAATGCAAAGAAAGTTCCTCGACAAATACTGTCCCCCTGCGAAGGCGACTCAAGTCAGAAGAGAGTTGTCGATGATCAAACAAGGATCGAGTGAGTTTATGTATGACTACATGGAGAGGTTTAATTCATTGGAACAAAGCTGTTACAATCTGGGTGTTCCGGTGAAGATGCTTGTGAAATATCTATTAGATGGAATGAGGCCCCTCGAGAGGATGTTGTTGGATGTCGCAGCTGGTGGCACCGTGCTCAACTTAACACCCAGACAAGTACGTGAGTTGCTCACCGAGACTGCAGAGAACGCAAGATTCAGAGAGGAGATGAGTCGTTGGGATGAGAGAACAAGGAATGTGTCTCAAGAAGAGCCAAATGACAGCCAGCTGGCGAGGGAGATTAAGGAGCTGAAGGAGACTATCCAAAGGATGTCGGTGACCCAAGCCGCAGTGAAGGTTTATGAGTTTTGCCGCGCTGCCAACCACAGAACAGATGAGTGCCCTACACTCCAAGAGGATGAGGTAATGGATGTCAATGCGGTAGGCAATTATCAGAACTTCAATAATAACAACAGGCCACCGCAGCAGAGGCAGTTTGGGCTAGCAGCAAATGGTTTCAGTTGGAGAAACGAGGGAGGATTTCAACAACCCCCAGCGCAGAACCAAGGGCAACCTCAAAATCAGAATCAAAGTCAGCCTTACCGGCCCCCATTCCAACAACAGAAGAGGTACAACAACCAGAATAATCAGTACCCAAGGAAGAATTTCCACCAAGCAGCCCCGAGCACTGGTAAGGCATGGGAAGAGGCGCTCAGGGACTTGGAGAATACCATGCAACGGAACCAGGCAAAAACTGATGGAGCATTAGTCGAGCTAACCAAGCAAATGTCGCAGCTAGCTTCCACGTGACAAGGGCAAGCTTCCTTAGCAAACAATTCCTAACCCGACGGCGAATGTCAGCGCAGTTACCCTAAGGCGAGGAAAGGAGGTCAAGAGTGTAGAAGAGGAAACAGAGGGAACGGGAACAGTAGAGACCGAGCCCAAGGAGAACATTACCGGTGCATTAATGTCTTCTTCTGTGGCGCCCATAATGTCTTCTTGGAGCGCGCCTATAATGTCTTCTCCAGGAGCGGTACAGTCTGCCTCAGATTTTGAATTTCGCTATTTTGACCCCCCCCCCCCCCCTTCCTTTCCATTTCCTATGCAGATATCAAGACCTCAGAAGGATCCAGTAGCGTATCAAATTTTATTGGAGCTGTTCAGCAGAGTTGGGATCACAACCCCACTCCTTAACGCAATAAAGCGGATCCTGAAATATACTAAGGCCCTTGACGAATTGTGCACTAACCGAAGAGGAGAACTGAAGCAAGAGCAGGTAAATTTGAGGTAGAACATCCCTGCAATTGTTCAGTGCAAGGCAGCACCAAAATGTAAGGATCATATACAGTTTCATGTGTCATTGGTAAATTCAAAATTGATCATTGTATGTTGGATTTGGGTGCGTAAGTTAATGTGTTGCCTTACTCTCTCAATCTAGCATTGCATATTGGTCCTCTGAAACCCACTGACTTGATTCTTCAATTAGCAAATAGATCATGTAGTAAGCCAGAGGGTATAGTTGTTGACGTATTAGTGCATGTAGGAAAGCTTGCATTCCTTGCAGATTTTTATGTCATGAAAATGGAGGGCGATGCGATAGACACTTCCCCGTCCTACTAGGGAGACCCTTCATGGTGACCGCGAAAAAAAAAATTGATACATTTACGAGTGATCTCTCCATGGAGGCAAATGGGGAAGTAACTAAAATTAACATGTATAAGTCTATGCAGCACCCACCTGACATTGCAGGAATACATGCGTTGGACATCATTGAGGATGCGGTGCTTGAATCGGATATGCAGCGTGAGGAAGTCATCGAACCTCATAAAATAAAAACTGATTTAATTCGTGGATTCCCTTTTCCCTCTGACCAGCGAGGTATCATGTCTTTCCTTGATTATGCTGGATTTTATCACAAATTTGTTACATTTCCTAGCAGGTTTATTAAAGACTTTTTGAAGCCGGCATTGCCATTGACTCAATTGCTACAAGAAGATGCTTCTTTTGGAGAGGATGTCCCACCGGATAAGGAGCTCGAGTTGGATGAGCCTGTAAACACCTAAGAAGAAGAGGTACCGTCGAGCCAACGACGTTAAACAAGTGCGCTTTGCGGGAGGCAACCCGACTTTAGTTTGTTTTAATTCTTAATGTGAGTCAGCGAGTTAAGCTCCCCAAGGCAACATTAGGGCCGCTCCGCGTTCATAGATAAGCGACGCTAATGTGTGCTTAGGGCGCGCCATTTAATGTATGCGTGGGGCGCTCAACTTGCTGAGTTAGGATAGTTTTCTTGTGCATTTCTTATTTGTTTCGTTTTTTTGTTTTTGTTTTGAGTCTTGCATGACTACCCTTCCCGACGATCTTATTATATCTTGAGGACACTGTTTGTTTCAAAAGTGTGGGGTGGGGGAGTTAGTATGTGTCAGCACGTTTACTTTTGTTAGCATGCATTAGTAGTGCATTAATATTGGTTAGAGCACGTTTTTTTTTTAAATTTTTAGGTGCTATGATGCTGCTGATTTCGAGCGACTTGATGTGTATGCTTCTGAGTTTATGCCGTTATATGCTATGATGAAGATGCTGATTTTATGAGATGATGTTTGATGCTATGAGGTTTTGATGTGTATGCTTTACATGATTTCTACAATTTTGTGATGCTAGTGACTGAATGTTATATGTTCCTTTGAGTTGAGATATTACAGGATGTGGAGTTGATAGAAAATGTCCTAGAGGGACTTGACAAACATTCGAAGGTTCAAGGGATTAGTCGCGTAGCGCGTTGAGTTTGTGGAGGTTGGCATTCCGAGTTATAAGGGACAAGGCTTTCACTCCATCATTGCAGCCTTTATGAAATGGTGGGACGGGAAACAAACCGTCCTAACTCTAGTCCTAGTAACCGGGAATGGGTGGGTAACCCCTATCTTGACTCACGCTGAAAGGATAATGATGAGAAGGAGCTGGACGCGTTCCATATGTTGTTATTCAAATGCGATAATTGGAACGGTTCAAAGAAGAAAAAAAAGGGGACAAGCAATTCACATTGGAGAGCAAAGCTCAAAAAAGAAAAAATTCAAACAAATGTGAAAGAAAAATTCAGAAAAGCAATCGCATCGAGTGAAGTCTTCGGACCAAACAAAACAAGAAAGTTCAAAAGCCGTCCTCTAAAAGAAGAAGAATGAAAAAGTTGAGTTCCTCATGACTTGGATTTCTCACGTGCCAGAGAAAGGAAATTCACCGTGCGCGCGTGACTATGACCTTGAGCTGAAGAATGGAGTCAGGAGTCTAAAGAGGACTATCTCCTAGTCATCCATTGAATTCCATCTTGACCTCTCAGGTAACATGTATCATTGTAGTTTCTTGCTGATCTTTATTGAAGAATGAGTGTGAGTATATATTAATGAACTGATTAGTGAGGACATCTCGAATAAATTCAGTGTTGAGTCGTTGGCATATTAGAAGTGCCTTGAGTATTGCGAGTCTTGTCTTTAAGTGTGGGGTAGTTTGATGGAGAGTATTTGTACGATCCATCGAGTTGTTTATTCCCATTGCTTAATTACATTTTGCGTGTGATAGATTACTTCTTTGTAGTGTTTCGCATCGCAGGTGTATCAAGACCGCTTTCGAGATTTATGGCATTTTTGGAGAATCGATGTGCATCTCAGTGAGTATGGCGCCGGAAGATCACTTTACGCGGAGCTAATGTCTTCATCGGGCGCGCGGCTAATGTCTTCATCGGGCGCTTTTCTAATGTCTTCATGCAGAACGGAAAGCATTTGATGACGTCAGCATTGGGCCCACAGCCCAAAATCAGATTTAGAAGCTTGCATGACTTGGAAGTTGCATGATTTAGAAGCCTGATTTACCTATATATATATCCTTGCTACTTCGAAAAGGAACAACAATTTTGAGAGCAAGTTTTGAGGAAGATAGGCGGCAGCGACGCACGGAAATTGAGGCAGAGGAATTGTTCATCGCCGAAATTACTATTAATCGGCGAAGTTACTGTTCATTGTTTCCGTAATTATTTCTGAACTAAGCTTATTTTCATTATTGTTATTAAATGGATTCTCGTAGCTAAACCTTAATTTTAGTTTGGGATTTTGTGTTGCAACGTACGGTTTGAGATATTTATGTTTTGTAATTCAATTTAGTAAATTCCTGTTCTTCGTTTGAATTGTAAGCTCTAACTATCAAGTTAGCACAGCCTAGTAGTGAAACTAAGTTGATATCTATTGCATGATGTTGGATTGACTTCCCTATTAGCTAAGCCTAGCGGTATAACCTAATTGGTGTCGTTAATCGAGTAATGGTTAAACCTATTCAAGAACTCAGCGGTTGAGAGTAGTTAGTGACATTCATGTTTGAGACTTGGATTTAATGCATGTTTCTATTCAATTGAAAGTTCTGGATCGTAAACTGCATGAATTGTATTGCACGGTTAGCGTATACTTTGTCGTGAAACTATCCGCTTATCAATTCTGATTATTAACTCTTGTCGAAGCTTTGTCGTGGAGACAAGTGGTAGAATCTAGGCTTAGTATCACCTTTGTCGGGATACTTTAGGTTATTACCTTTATCGGAGTGACCAAACGTTTGAGTAGGATCGTATCTTTAGAAGTCATGATAAAAGTCATTATTGAATTCCCTGTGCTGAATACTTCTCTCGATTGACATTCACACTTTTATTACATTCGTTCTTGCGACCATTTACTCAAAACCCCCCTTTAGTTCCGTATTTATAGGGAATCGCTTCACAATCAGTTCTCTTGGGTTCGACCCTTGCTTGCCGCTACACTAGCTAAAGCTTGGAGATATAAATACAAGTTTGGTGCGCACAATGACGCACGTCAAATTTTGGTGCCATTGCCGGGGAACTGCTACAGTGAAGAGTTTCTTTTCCTTTTCTTTTTATATTTAGTTTTCGATTCTTGTTTTGTGTTAGTTTTGTGTTGCGGTAAATTGCTCTTTCCAGCATGTCACACGCAGGTAGTGTTAATGGTGATGGCCGCCAGAACAACGAACAAAATCAGGATGAACAAATTCCACAATTCTATGAAGAACCTGAGCGAGTATTTAGAACACGCCAGAGGGAACTTCGCGAAAGAGAATTTCTGGCTAGGGATGCAGGGGCACGAGCAGAAGGTTTTAATGAGCCCAACCCACCACCTCAGCAATATGTGCAGCAGCAGCCTTACGGGCATCAGCTTTACAGGCGTGCCCATAGACCGGAACCAACGATGAGAGAGCTGTCTACACCAGACTTCAATGAACAGCCATGGTGCATCAATTTTGGTGCAGAAGAGGACGATTTTGAGATAAAGACTGTTATGGTGCATCACTTACCCAAATTTGGAGGATTACCGGGAGAGGTAGCGACGAGGCATTTACAAGAATTCATCGGAATCTGCCAAACATTGAGACCCTACGCAGCTTCTGAGGACAGGTTTAAGCTTCGAGTATTTCCTTTGAGTTTAACTGACTTAGCAAAATCGTGATTTTTGTCTCTTCCTTTAGGTAGTATTCGCATCTGGGATCAAATGCAGCAGAAGTTTCTAGACAAATACTACCAGCCAGCAAAGGCAACACAAGTGCGTAGAGAACTTTCTAATATCAAACAAGGATCCGGTGAGTCGATGTACGACTACTTGGAGCGTTTTAATTCATTGGAACAGAGTTGCTGCAATCTTGGGGTGCCAGCGAGGATGGTCGTGGAGTATTTGCTGGATGGACTCAGACCTTTAGAGAGGATGATGTTGGATGTTGCAGATGGTGGCATAATGCTGAACTTGACACCGTCTGAGGTACGTAATTTGATTAATGAGACCACTGAGAGTGCTCGTTTCAGGGAGGAGACCAGTCGAAGGGAGGATACGAGCAGAACAAGGAATGTATCACAGGCAGACTCATCCAACAATCAAATGGCTACAGAAATCAAAGAGCTGAAGGACATGATGCAGAAGATGATGGGGGGACAAGCTAATGTGGTGAAGCCTTGTGAATTTTGTGGTGCTGCCAGCCACAAGACTGATTTGTGTCCATCCTTGTACGAAGACAATTCAGCAGAGGTGAACGCTTTAGGAGGATATCAGAATTTCAACAACAGACCGCCTCAGAGGAAGTTTGGATTAGCTGCGAATGGATACAATGGGAAGAACGAAGGTGGATTTCCTAGGGAGCAAGCCGCGCCTCAACAGCAGACCCAGTATTATCAACCACCATTTCGTCAGCAGCAAGAGGGTCACAACAGCGCTGATCAGTACCAACAAAAAAAGAACTATAATCAGCCAGGTCAGAATAACCCGCTAACCGTTAATGATTTTGCAGTGAATCTTCAACAATACCAAGCGAAGACGGATGGTGCTATTGCGGAGTTATCAAAGCAAATGTCACAGTTGATCACGGTCGTCAATGAGTTGAAGAGTGAAAAGGGTAAGCTTCCTTTTAAAACAATTCCTAACCCGATGGTGAATGTCAGCGCAATTACCTTGAGGTGAGGACAGGAGCTCAAGGATGTAAATGAGGCGAGAGAGCAAACGAAGTCAGGGGATACAGCGCCAGATGAAGACATTACCCAGGCGCGCAAGGACTTAAAGTCTTCTCCAGGCGCGCCGTCAAAGTGTGAAGAGGACGCGGTCAACACAAAGACCGCGCCACAAGAGAACATTATTGCCGCGCCAGAAGAGAACATTAACGATCCGCTCGGCGACATAACGTCTTCTACCGGCGCGGTACCTTCTGACTTGGATTTTGAATTTCACCGTTCTGACCCACCTTTTCCATTTCCTGTGCAGGCATCGAGACCTAGGGAGGATCTAGCAGCGTCTCAAATTTTATTGGACCTATTCAGCAAAGTTGGGATCACAACACCACTCCTCAACGCAATAAGGCGGATCCCGAAATACGCTAGGGCTCTTAAGGAATTGTGTACTGAACGAGGAGGAGAACTGAAAAATGAGCAGGTAAATCAATGCAAGGTAGCACCCAAATGTGAGGATCCAGGTACATTCACAATTTCATGCATAATTGGTGAGATCAAAATTGATACTTGTATGATGGATTTGGGTGCCTCGATTAATGTGTTGCCTTACTCTCTATATCGAGCCTTGCGTATTGGTCCTCTAAAACCCACTGACTTGATTCTTCAACTAGCGGATAGATCATATAGTAAGACAGAGGGTATAGTTGTTGACGTATTAGTGCATGTAGGAGAGCTTGCATTCCACGTCATGAAAATGGAGGGTGATGCGATAGACACTTCGCCCGTCTTACTTGGGAGACCCTTCATGGTGACCACGAAGACGAAGATCGATACATTCACGGGTGATCTCTCCATGGAGGTAGACGGGGAAGTAATTCATTTTAACATGTATAAATCTATGCAGCACCCACCTAACATTGCAGGAATACATGCGTTGGATATCATCGAGGATGCGGTGTTTGAGTTGGATAGACAGCATGAGGAAGGCATCCAACCTCACAAAGGAAAAACTGATTTAATTCGTGGATTGCCTTTTCCTACTGACCAGCGAGGTATCGTGTCTTTCCTTGAATATGCTGGATTTTATCACAAATTTGTCAAATTTTATCGCAGGTTCGTTAAAGGATTCTTGAAGACCTCATTGCTAGTGTCTCGACTTTTGCTAAAAGATGTTCCGTTTGGAGAGGATGTCCCACCTGATAAGGAGTTAGAGTTGGCTGGGCCGGTGAATGATTGAGGATGAGAGGTACCGTCGAGCCAACGACGCTAAACAAGTGCGCTTTGCGGGAGGCAACCCGACTTTTATTCATTTATTCTAGTTTTTAGCGTAAGTCAGTGAGTACGGCGCCCCAAGGCAACATTAGTTCCGCTCCGGGTTCATACATTAGCGCTGCTAATGTATGCTTGGGGCGCGCAACTTAATGTGTGCATGGGGAGCTTAACTTGCTGAGTTAGGATAGTTTCCTTGTGCATTTCTTATTTGTTTCGTTTTTTTTCTTTTTCTTTTGAGTCTTGCACGACTACCCTTCCCGACGATCTTATTGTACCGTGAGGACACAGTTTGTTTCAAAAGTGTGGGGTGGGAGAGTTAGTATGTGTCAGCACGTTTACTTTTGTTAGCTTGCATTAGTATTAGCTAGGGTATTAGCTAGGGCACATTTTTTTTTTCAGATTTGTGTATGCTACGATGAAGACGATGCGGTTTTATGAGATGATGTTTGATGCTATGAGGTTTTGATATGTATGATTTGCATGATTTCTAAAATTTTGTGATGCGAGTTACGTGATGTTATATGTGCTTTTGAGTTGAGATATTACAGGATGTGGAGTTGATAGAAAGTGTCCTAGAAGGACTTGACAAACATTCAAAGATTCTAAGGATTAGTCGCGTAGCGCGCTGAGTTTGTGGAGGATGGCGCTTCAAGTTATGAGGGGTGAGACTTTCACTCCATCATTGCAGTGTTTATGCAATGGTGGGACGGGAAAATGAACCGTCCTATCTCTAGTCCTAGTAACCGAGAATGGATGGGTAACCCCTATCCTGCCTCGCGCTGAAAGGATGATGATGAGAAAGAGCGGGACGCGCTCCATATGCTGCTATTCGAAGGCGATGATTGGAACGGTTCAAAGAAAAAAGGGGGACAAGCAATTCACATTGGAGAGCAAAGCTCAATAGGAAAATTCAGTCAAATGTGAAAGAGAAAAAAATTCAGAAAAAAAACAATCGAGTTGAGTGAAGTCTTCGGACCAAAAAAAACAAGAAATTTTCAAAAGCTGTCCTACCAAAGAAAAAAGAAAAGTTGAGTTCCTCGTAGCTTGGATTTCTCACGTGCTAGAGAAAGCGAACTCAGTGTATGCACGTAGCTATGACCTCGAGCTGAAGAATGGAGTCAGGAGTCTAAAGAGGACTATCTGCCAGTCATCCATTGAATTCCATCTTGACTTCTCATGTAACATGTATCATTACGGTTTCTAGTTGATCATTATTGAAGAATGAATGTGAGCATGTATTGATGAACTGATTAGTGACGACGTCTCAAGTAAAGTCAGTGTTTAGTCGTTGGCATGTTAGAATTGCTTTGGTGTCGCGAGTCTTGCTTTTGTTCTTGTTCGGGACGAACAAGTTTAAGTGTGGGGTGGTTTGATGGGGCGTATTTATACGACTCGCTAAACCGTTTAAACCCAACTATTTCAACATGTTTTTATGTGAACAATTACTTCTTAGTGTTGTTTACATTTCAGGTGTTCGGAATACATAGAGACTTGCGACTCAAACGGTGTTTTTAGAGAGCCGAATGCGAAACTCGACGAAGGAGGTGCAACTCAGCGTGTACCGCGCCTGGAGACAACTTTAGTCTCCCGCGCCAGAGACTAATGTCTCTTGATGGCGCGCTCGCTAATGTCTTCTTGGGAAGCGGTCATCTTATGATGACTTCGAAGGAAAGGGTGCGCATCTCAGCGTGTACGGCGCCAGCAGGCAACATTAGCACCGCGCTAAATGTTAATGTCTTCTCCGGGCACGCAGGCTAATGTTTTCTTGGAGCGCGGTCAGCTGATGACGTCAGCAATTGGGCCCGCGGCCCGAAATCAATTTTTGGAACCCAATCTCAATTAGGGTTTCAGAAAAAGAGAAGGCGGCAGTTTTCGGAACTGCACAGCAGCTCGGACGCGACAAAGGTTTTGGAACAGAATCGGACGGAATT
Source organism: Umbilicus rupestris (assembly GCA_963678935.1). NCBI lineage: Eukaryota > Viridiplantae > Streptophyta > Magnoliopsida > Saxifragales > Crassulaceae > Umbilicus > Umbilicus rupestris. The sequence goes on from OY787609.1 coordinate 15,224,821, forward strand.
TTTGGAGTTTGGCGTGAACAGTATTTCCGGCGTGAACAGTGATTTCGAACGGTTTTTGTTATTCTTTTCAGATTAATGTATTTTTCAGTTATGACTATGAGTAGCTAAATTTCCGTTTCAGTTTAGGGATTTTCAGTTAGTGACATTCATGTTTGAGACTTGGATTTAATGCATGTTTCTATTCAATCATAAGTTCTGGATCGTAAATTGCATGAATTGTATTGCACGGTTAGCGTATACTTTGTCGTGAAATTATCCGCTCATCAATTCTGATTATTAACTCTTGTCGAAGCTTTGTCGTGGAGATAAGTAGTAGAATCTAAGCTTAGTATCACCTTTGTCGGGATACTTTAGGTTATTACCTTTGTCAGAGTGACCAAACGTTTGAGTAGGATCGTATCTTTAGAAGTCGATGATAACAGTCATTATTGAATTCCCTGTGCTGAATACTTCTCTCGATTGACATTCACACTTTTATTACATTCGTTCTTGCGACCATTTACTCAAAACCCCCCCTTTAGTTCCGTATTTACAGGGAATCGCTTCACAGTCAGTTCTCTTGGGTTCGACCCTTGCTTGCCGCTACACTAGCTAAAGCTTGGAGATATAAATACAAGTTTGGCGCGCACAACGACGCGCGTCAATAGGAGAGGATGAGGGGTGTTTTGATCGGAGGGGAGGGTGGGGATTAGGGAGATAGAGGCTTGGTGGGGGTTTCCGGAGTGAGGGGAGGGGATCAGAGGAGCAGGTTAGGCGGTGACATAGGCGAAGCTTAGGGGTTCGTAGATTAGGGCTGGGAAAATGATTTCAGAAATGGAATATTTGGTTTTGACCTTATCATAATTATACGGTACCCACTAGCCGTACCAAGTTCTTCGGTACAATCATATCACACTTCGATACGGCCGTATCAGGTTCTTTGGTACGATCATATCACACTTTGATACGGGTAAAATAGAGGTCAGTAGCCGTCTGGCTGTACCAAAATTTGAGGTACGGCTGTTTGGCTCTTCGGTATGGGGCCTTTGGACCGTACCAACAGTTGGTGTATTATCCGAGCTGCCTCCTTCGTGGTTTGAGATTAAATCCCCTCGGACTTGAAGAAGTATCTTTTTCCAAATGGGGTCACTCGAGTCGTTTTCCTCCAGAATCCAAACGCTATATTCTGGTCATCCTCCTTGGCATAGGTCGGAATGATCTTGTAAGTAGCCAAGAAAAGAGCAAAGTAAGCATTTCAAAACTCAAACACAATCAGCTGTAAAGCGAAATAAAAGAAAAGAATAATCTAAATTAACACTAACTTAAACCCTTTATATTGTCAATTTATGTTTTAGGTTCAAGTGGCAATCAAACAAGACTTATAGCCTTGGTAAGTCCAAGGTGCAAGCGTGCCAAGAAAGTATTTCTACTTAGCTATTCTACCAAGAAATGATGTAAATATATTTTCTAATCTATCCTAATGTAACAATTGAGACTTTTAGTAATAAAGAAAACATTGAATCATAATTCACCCATGTGCATTGGTTTAATTCATGCAGCGAACATATATTTACGCAAATCATAATATGAATGGTATTAAACCATGTATGCTTAAAGTAAGCTAGATACACTTGGATTACTTTTCACATTAATTCTTGTACTTCGAGTCCAGGCATACACTTGATTGTTCCTAACCATTAATACTCAATCAACATTGATAACTACTAATTACGATAGGAACATATTAAGAACATGTTTTTTCAAACAGATGATGTTAAGTCCCCTACCAAATCATATACTATAATAGCCACTATGATTAGGTATCAATCCTACATAATTTCGGTTATTTCCCTCAACTATGGTGATATTGGTTCTTAACCTAACTATATTGCCATAAATTCCCCTGGAAAATAGTATTAAGCGATGTAGAATAGAATACACGTGTAATTCAAAATAAAATATATATTAAATCGCATGAAAAGAGTTCACACTACACGGAATCCGTCGGATCCCAGAATAGTACTCACGATTCATTGTAAGACAGTAAGAAAACATTGAGTTAAAGAATACAAGGGAACAAGAAGAAAGAAGTAGATGAAGAATTATTCACTATCACGTGCCTCTTGTTTTTGGTAGTAATCTCTCTCCAAGTAAGGTCAAGACTCAATTTTTCGAACATATCACAAATGAACAATGTTTCTATTTATTTGAGCTGATCTGGGCTTCAGAATCCCGCGCCCGTATTGGCCTAGTACGGCCATACCCCCAAGGTGGTACGGTCATACTGCCCATGTTGGGTACTGGCGTATAGCTTCAGCAATGGGTAAACTACTCATCTCTTCGGTACAGCCGTATGACTATATGGTATTGGCGGATCGGGCGTACTCCTCATGAATCGATACGGGCGATACTGATGAAAACACATTTAGAACCCTCCAGCCCGTACTCTCCCTTCAGTATGACCTTACCACTCTAGTATTGACGTACCAGATGTGCCACTCCATGATACGGACTGCTGTTAATTTGTGTAGTATATCTAAATTTGAACATTTATTTGACCCTTTTAAACCTTTGAATTTTTTCTTGGTGTAAACTGTAAAGTTGTTGCACTTCAAGTTAGCTTTCCAACAAGCCATGGCTACTTGCGAGCTCGGGAAGTCTTTGGAGATGAGTAGGTCCATCTGCCCAAATTTGGTGTGTTTTGGTCTAAATCTCGTTGTATTGCTTTTTGCTCTAAATGGACTACAAAGCTTCAATTTAATAAGTTGTGACCTAGAACAAGAGTACCATGGTAAAATGACAATAAAAAGTCCGTGAAACGAATAGAAATCCATTGTAAATGAGTGAATATTTAGTTGATAAACCAATCGATCAGCAGTCAAGCAAATTTCGTATTGTCCTACAAATTGAATCATATGCTTCTTTCGACAATCCATGGCTCGCGTTTGTTTGAAATAGTTTCATGGCAATAGATAATTATGTCTCACTAGTGGAGCCTTCAAATATTGGTTTGGAGCTCAATTTAAGCACATGATATAGCTCGGATGTTGCTTCATTAGGTTCCTCAAGTTGTTCTTCATACAACTGATGGAAACCACAGCTTGGCCCAGCTGTGTCACTTACCACATTCTAAAATCTGCTATCAATTCCATTAAAGGGTGGTCATTCATGCAATTCATAATGATCATTAAAACTATGCTCCTTAACGCAACCGGTATATGTCATTTTTGTTATTATCTCTCCATGAAGAGTCTAATTATAATAATCCTTAACGAATCCGTAGATAAACAAATGATTTACATCAATCTTAAGTTCCCGAAATAACCTATCCTTACCCTAAGGGTGTGTTCTTTTGTACTTATATTTTATACTTAAACTTATTACTTTACTTATATTTACTTATATTTATTTATATTTATATATATTTATATTTATATGTACTTATATTTACTTATATTTATTTATATTTACTTATATTTACTGAACTTTACTTATATTTATTTATATTTACTTATATTTATTTATATGTACTGAAATAAGTACTTTATAAGTACAAAAGAACATGGCCTTACTACACGGACAGAGCATCTTGTTTCCATCAAATACTTGCCATTTTACAGAGACCGCTTCAAGAAACCTCCTGACACGTCCAATATCATTATTATACGATTCACCGGGATGATATTGTATGTACATCCAAAGATGTCCATGGAGAACATGCTTGAAATATATGTAATACCTCTTGTTCGTCAAATAAGAGTTGTTGAATCTGAAATGATAAGTTGGGAAGTAGAATACCTGATTAAGAGTTGTTGAATCCACAGTTCAAGAATTTGTGAAGTGAAGAGAAAAAATGTTGTAGTGTAGAGAGAACACATAAAGTGTAACATCCCAATTTATCTCACATCGATTGCTAGAGGTATTTGTGATTGCTTAATAAGTAAGCCTACCAACTATCTTGTTACCAACATACCATGATTTTTTAGATGGACCCTAGGTTATGGTGACCTAGGGGATGGCGGTGACAAAGGACAGTTGGGACAGGCCATACTTATAACGGCTCGGATCGACCTTTCCGGTCGGGTCATTACATAAAGATAGAAGACATCTGAAAAGGAGAGATAAATGCCGTGAAAATACAATGGTTATACCGGGGAAATCGTGCAAACCTTGTCTTCGTAACACCGCCGTAAAAGCATTATACATCGGATTCACAACTGAATGTATCGTCATACATTGCACTATCGCATAACCATCATAAACACATCGTATAAATTATCGAAACATTTAAGTTGTTGGATAACCGTGGAAACCCCATCATATAATTATGCGGCGGTTTCAAACCGTTGCATAATTTCGTCGTATATAAAATCAAACTTTGTAGTAATATGTGGATACGTTGTGTTGAGATATGGCATGCCTTGACAAAACTGCACGAAGATTCTGCTTCAGCAAATCCTGAAGATTTGAAGTTGGAGCACAATTTGAAGAATGGGCGAGATACAGCAACCAAGCAACAGAGTCTGCTTCAGCACTCCGAGATGATCCAGAGCTAGAGCAGAATACCCGATCGTCTTGATGATGCACAAAGAGGCTCCAACAAGTTGCGGCGGGCATTGCGGATGTTCAAGGTGTCATGCAAACGTCATCAAGAGTCAAGCAAACAGCAGCACAAGGTCGAAAAAGATAAGGATCCGAGAGTTCAAATTAGGCAACTGAATCTTCAACAACATTGCTAGAATCTAGGAGAAAATTCTGATAATGATGACAACGAGGTTTCTGTCCCTGGTGATCTGAAGAGCTTCAAAAGGAAGGCTTGATGAAGCTGCTGAATACACTGAACCGAGATAGAGAGATATACCTTCAACACACGGATTTGAGAAAGCGGAGTTCGTGGTGTGGTGCGCAGAGAAGTGTTGCTACCCGATAGTGACAATGTGTCATTGATTGAGGGGGAGCAAAGACTGGGGTTGCAGAACTTAGTGGATGCAGCTGTTCGGCAGAGAATAGTTTAGCGTACATTAACTTTGAAATAGTGTGTGCTGAAGCAGTCCGTGTACCACACATTGTAATAGAATAGGCTAGGTCTCTGGATCAGATCTGTAACTATTTGTTACTAGAAGTGTATAGGTAGCACGAAGAGAGTCTGTGTGATCAGACTGCTAACTAGTCTAATGAGTAAGACTGAGCGGAAGATTTCGATTAGGGGAGAAGTAGAGGTGTTGAGTCCTTTGTCCTTTGAACCGTGAACAGTGAAGTCTTGAGAATAGAAGAGTGGTCCTCCTCGCCAGACGTAGGCAAGTTGCCGAACTGGGTGAACAAACTAAGTGTGTCTTTTCTATTCTTCAGTAGAATAATATTCGCAGGAAGAGATAGAGAGTGTTACAGCAGAAGCTGTATCTTCAGCGGCTGTAATTTGTGATCAGCAGCGCAAGCAAATTTCATATTATAATAAATTATTCATGTGGATCCATATTAAAATATGTAGACCATGTTTGTCTCCCCATTCAAATCATGAGATCGTTCATAAAGGAAAAAGGAGCATCAGCCTCTCTGTTTCTCTCTTTCATATTAAGAAACAAAATTGTAGTAGATGCATGGACCTCAAGATCACTTGCGTCTTTTTATCATATGTGACTTGGATTCATTTTAAGCCATTATTGAGTTCACAACTCAGATACTTTTTAACCTCATCCGAGTAATAAAATTTGATTTGAAAGCGTAACTTATTTTACAGAAAATATAATTACCCATTTCAAAAGTTCAAGAGTACTGCTAAATAACATAGTTCAAAAAGTTATGATTGTTTTAAGCGAATTTTGTAATGGTGCGTAGGTCTTTGTGTGTTCAAATTTATTTGTTAAGATGTGGACCAAGTTGAAAAGAAACAAATAATAGATTAAAATCAAAATCTGTACCTAATAAGGTTGTTAAGTTTAGTACTTAAATTTATCAGTTGTCACGACCAACAACGTGGCCACCAGACGACCACTGACCGCCTTAGCCGCCTCGGAGACAAATACTTAAGTATCTGTCCCCCAAAAAAAAAAAAAAACCCTAAATTTAAGCTCATTTGGGCTCTCATATCTTTGCCCATTTGCGATTTGGGCTTAGACTATTGAGGTTCAATAAGCCTATTTTGACTTAAGATCCAAACTAAAAATTAGATAAAATAAAGAATTTGATCATCCGTTATTTTTATTTACTGTAATTTTAAAAATTAGAATTTTTTAGACTCAGTTAGTCATTAAAAACTGCAATTTGAAGCTCACTTTCAACTTGAAATGTTTGCTCACCTATTTAATTTAATTAATCCATTAAATTATTTAATGCAGGTTTTAAGTAATGTGAGTACAACGTTACAAATTCATGAAAAGGTATCATTTGATTTCAGCCAATCAAACTTTAGACATAAAGTTATAGCATTTTCCATTCGAATTCAAGTACCTTTATATGTAATTAAGTTGAATAATAATTCCGAGCTTTTAATGCGAATTAGACAGAATTATTAAATTCATAACTTTTTAAAATATCGGTATTAATTTGGAATTAATTTGAAGAATAAGGCAACTCCGCAGTCTTCACAACAAGCAAGCATTCCACGTGACCGCCACGTGAATTTTGAATTTCAACGGCTGCGATTACGTCTCATTACTAAATCGGATGCCACGTGGCAGGCCCCAATAACAGTCAGTTGGCGGGGCCCCGCTTATGAAGGCGCGTGTGTTTTATTACTTTGTGAAAAGTTGGGCTTTGTTTGGTGTTAGTGAGATTTTAAATTATTTAAATTGATGAATCTAAATCTATAAATTCCTTGACCGAACAAACGGGTAAATATAATTGGTATTTTTATATTTAATTACCATCAACATCATAAACATGACAAAAATGTTTAAATGATGAATTAAATATTCCCTAGTCACATCGTTAAAAACGCGTAAAGTATAAATATAATCGTTGATCGAAATACATATCTTAAATTGTCGATCTCAATCCCAAAACTTATTCTTTTTTCCTTTGTAAGAATGATTTGCACACCAAATTCTTGAATAAAAACTGAATGCTATTTTGATTTCAAAAGCTTGATTTCATTCTATTTGTATCTTAAAAATTATACTTGAATTTAGTAATTTTGATCATACGCCCATCGATCCATCAATATAAAGTTTTGAAGAGACGTGTAAGAAATATGTATCATCATAGATAAGTTGAGCTGAGCCATAAGCATAAATCATTGTAGATTAATGCATTTTGTCCCTACTAAAATCTCCATCCCCAAATTGGCACTTCCCTAAAACCCGTTTCACATTCCCATTCCTCTTCCAAATTTTGGACCAATCCAACTTACCATTCTAACAAAGATCAATCTTATTTACTTCAAAAAATTCAGAACATACAAATATTAAAAATGGAAGTTGGGTAATTTTTGGAGAAATAAAATCCAAAAAGAGTAAAGCCATTTTCATAACCAAAACCCCAACAAAAATGTCCCAAAACCCAATTAGCACTTTCTTTAAACTGGAAGGACCAAATCGTAAGTGAATAAAAACAGCTACCTGAAAAGATCCTTAAAATTCCCGAACTCGCTGCGCGTCGATATAAATTAACACGCGCCCACGACGATGCTTATTCAGTTCCTCTTCTTCTTATCTGCTTCAGCCCCAAAACCGCCTCCTCCGCTATAAAATCTTCTCAGTCCATTTCAAAGTTCGAATCTTTCGAAGCAATCGAAATGGGTCGTGTGAGCAACAACCTACTCGGCATTCTCAACTTCCTGACCCTCCTCTTTTCGATCCCAATCATCGGGGCCGGGATCTGGCTAGCCCACAAGGGCACGACAGACTGCGATAAGTTTCTAGAAAAACCGGTGATCGCCTTAGGCGTGTTTCTCTTGGTGGTCTCTCTCGCTGGCCTCATCGGTGCCTGTTGCAGAGTCTCGTGGCTTCTCTGGGCGTACCTGTTCGTCATGTTTCTGCTGATCGTGCTGCTCTTCTGCTTCACGATCTTCGCGTTTGTGGTGACCAATCCTGGGGCTGGCAAGGCGCTGTCTCACAGGGGGTATAAGGAGTATAGGTTGGGTGATTATTCCAACTGGTTGCAGAAGAGGATTGGGAATGAGAAGAACTGGCATAAGATCAAGAGCTGTTTGATTGAAGGAGGGGCTTGTCAGAAAATGGCGGCCGCCACCACTCAATCTCTCACTGATTTTTACTCCAACCAATTGTCTGCTGTTCAGGTAAGTACCATCATTTCATATCTCCTAGTGTTGTCAAGGTTTGTCTTTTGTGGTCAAGATTTGTCTTTTATTGTCAAGGCTTTTTTGTCCTGTGGGTGATTTTGTTGATTTGAATTATGTCTGTAAAGTCAACTCTGCTTTAAGGATATAGTGACATTCTAGTATGATTCACTTTTGTTTAGGAATTTTGAAGACCCATATTGTAATTTTGTAGATAAAATTGGAGATGTTTCAGGTTTAATCTGGTCCCCCAGATAGCAATTAGCAGAAAAGTGCAAACATCTTTGAGGCTTAATCTGTCTGGTGTTGTTGCATGAAACCTATTGTCTTCTATCTGTTTATTTTGAAGTCTTATGATCCCAGATTTGAATCTGAATGAAAGTATTACATTGGAGCTTGCTTGCTTGTTCATGAATTTTTGATCTGTTGGGAAAGTTTTTGTTGTTGTGCAGTCGGGTTGCTGTAAGCCAGATGATGATTGCAACTTCAAATATGTGAGTCCGACAGTATGGACCGAACCAGCAGCAGGCCTGAACTCAACCAACCCGGATTGTGCCTTGTGGGGCAATAACAATTCCACTCTTTGCTTCAACTGCGGGTCATGCAAGGCTGCAGTTATCGACAACCTCAAGCATGACTGGAAGCGCGCCGCTATCTCCAACATCATATTCTTGGTGTTTCTTGTCATTGTCTATTCTGTTGGTTGCTGCGCTTTCAGGAACAGCCGAACTGAGAATGCTCGATATAAGGCTTACCCTTAGATCCATCGAGATTGAGGTTTGTCTCATCTTTTGTCATAATCTTTTCTTTGTTTATACATGCTGAATATTGTTTAGTCTATCATGGAATATTGTTTTCATTGGTACTTTCATCTTGTTTTCTTCCATTTTCATGCGCATTTTGTTTTGTTTATTTTCTATCATTTTTCAGTCTCCATCTCTTCTTCTTATTCTCAGGCTATTTTATCAGTTTTCAATTTAAGTACTTAAATTAAATAATAACGGAATTTCAAGATACAGTGGATTTAATAATGGCACCTTGGAGAACAAGTCCAGCACCTTGGAGAACAAGTCCATTCTTCCAATGGCCGCCATGTTCATAGAGATCAAAATTGATTTCCTCAGTTTCATCTGCTTCAGCTGTAAACCTGCCTACAGAAAGCTGAATCCATTCACCAGGCGGCTGGTCGAGAAGACTGACTTGTCGAGGTTTATCCATCTTTCTTGGAATGGATAAAGAGAGGGTTATAGGCAGCTCCCAACCTGACCCTCCTGGCTTCACCTTCACTACATACAATATCTCATACTCTACTCCAGGTGATAGCAGCGATATCTTCAACTTACCCCTTATATCCAGCCAGCAAACAGTACTCAATTTTGCAACTTCCACACCATCATCCCTGTGAAAACACAAGAACAAGACTTTGATTTCTGGAGTTTCCTCTTTTGGATATGAGAGGAGAGAAGAAGAAGCTTGCTTATTTTGAATGAAACCTTTCACACACATCTGAACTGGTCTTCTATCCAGGCCAGCCATACACAGTGATTCCTAAACTTCAACCTTTGGCAGACATCACATCTACTGCCTGTTAAAAGTGTCAGAGTCAAGACTGGGTCAAACTACAACCAGGCACATTACTACATACCACGACTTTGCCAAAAGGAATCTGCTAGGAAATAAATAAATTCGAATTTTCCAAAGTCAAAGAGGATTAAAAAAAAAAACCCCCCAAAGACGTCATCAGCTACTGGAAAAGAATATACACAAAGTCCGTCCGGGTCTTTTTATATTTATACAGTCCTAATCGGTGCCTGAAGGGGCAGTGTGTTTTTATATTTACAACTTGCATAAGTAATTTAAAAAATGATGTATGATAAAATATAAAAATAATTAGAATATAAAAATAAATTTGTACGAAATCCTTAAATGATTTAAGTTTATGAGTCATTTAAAATATGTTTTAAATATGATGATGCAAGTATGGCAGTGTTTGACAAAACCAGCATAAATGAACAAGGAGCTGCTACAGCTCAAATTATCAAGCAAGCCAAGCAGAAGTGAACTAGCAGCAGCTGCAGCAGGGGATGCTGCAGCAGGAGCTTGTTCAACAGGCTGGTTCAACTGACCAAGCATAGCAGCTGCCTGGGCTTGTCCGGAAAGGCTGGAAACTCTATGCAGAGCCTCTGAAGATTTTCTAAATTGCTGAAGAGTTTTTTCCAGAGAGGTTTACTAGTCAGAGGAGGAGATTTGCATTGGAGATAATAATCAAATCTAATCTCCTAGATTTTAGGAGATAATTGATCTTGTTGGGTTAATTGCCTAAACCTGAAAATTGCTTAAAGTGGTGCAGCTATTTAAGCAGAAGGTGTTCAGGGCTGAAGAGGTTGATCGAAGCTGAGGGATACACGAGTGCATACACAGAATTCGCGGAGAGCAATTTGTTGTGTGCGACGGGAGTTTACTTCGATCATCACCCAAGAGCAGAGCTTTGAGCGCAGAGCTGAGGTGAGAGTTGCAGAAGAGAATCAGGACTTGCAGAGTCTGATTCGTGCTTGATCTGGAAGCCAATTCAGAGCTGGGGAGCTTGTTGGTTGATCAAGGGCAGCCGCGGAATAACTGACGGGTGGAAGGCTCGGTCGAGTGTCGTGCGGCAGTACTCACCAGTGGCAGGTGGTCACTGAGTGAGGGGGAGTTACTCAGAGTGTGCAGCGCTCTTGGAGAGGTTCGATCGGCTCGGCAGAAGGCCTTGGAGCGACGCGGACATTGTGCTTCAGCTGTGTGTTACAGCTGTTGCTGCAGCAACCCTGCTGAGTAGTGTAATTTAGAATAGGCTGAGTTCTTTGAGAGGATTGTAGCTATTCTAGATTGACATATTGTAGAGGGTGTGCAGACACAAATCAGAGCTTGTTCTGATTGTGTTGAGTGGTCCACACTAGGTTGAGTAGCATAGGTTGCGTGAGTTGTAACCTTGTGTACTTGGAACCTTCGGATTGAGTGGATTGAGGACTGGAGAATAGTCCTCCCCAGACGTAGACAGATTGGCCGAACTGGGTGAACAAATCTGTGCCTTGTTCATTGCTTGCTGTGACAATATTTAAGTGAACAAGAGTGTGCTGCAGCAACTGCTTGTTCACAGAATCTGTCGAACTAAGACACTACGAATTTCAATTGGTATCAGAGCGGGAACTCGACACACAGAGTTAAAAGATCCTACAGTGTCTCTGAAGAAGCCAAGGCAATGAAGGAAGGACAGAGCACAAGCAGACCTCCATTATTGGAAGAGAGCAATTATGGATATTGGAAAGCTAGAATGAAAGCCTTTCTCAAGGCTGTTGATGAGAAGACATGGAGAGCTGTTGTGGTTCAGTGGTCTCCCCCAATCACTATGGATGAGCAAGGAGTGACTAGAATAAAACCTGAAGAGCAATGGACTGCTGAAGAAGGTGCTGCAGCAACTGGTAATTCAAAGGCTTTGAATGCAATTTTTGCTGCAGTAGATGCTAACAATTTCAGGTTGATATCAAACTGTGATATGGCCAAGCAAGCATGGGAAATTCTGCAGACTGCCCATGAAGGAACGGATAGAGTGAAGTTGTCAAGACTCCAGATGATTGCTACACAATTTGAGAATCTGAGGATGCTGGATGAAGAAACAGTCACTGAGTTTAATGCTAAACTCTGTGATCTTGCAAATGAAGCTCATGCCCTTGGTGAACCCATTCCTGATAAAAAGCTTATCCGAAAGGTTCTCAGATCGCTGCCCACAAAATTTGACATGAAAGTGACGGCCATTGAAGAAGCTCAAAATGTCAGATTCATGAGGTTGGAAGAGCTGATGGGGTCTCTCAAACAATTTGAGATGAAACTGGTCAAAGAAGACACCTCTTCCAAGGACAAGAATGTTGGATTGAAAGCTGAAGCAGAAACCGAGCAGACAGTTCCAGATGATCAGTTGAGCATGCTTGTTAAGAACCTTGGGAAGTTTCTGAAAAACATGGAATCCAGAACTGAGAGAAGCTCTTCCTCGCGAAGACAATTCAGAAGGGGCAGTGAAAGAAAGAAGAAAGGGAAAGAACCAGCTCAGGATGAAGATGACAAGAAAGAGATGAAAAAGGGAGTTCAATGCTGGAACTGTGAAGGGTATGGACACATTGAGGCTGACTGTCCAAGCAAACCCCTCAAAAATCCAGAGAGAAAGAACAATAAGTCCATGACAGCAAAATGGAGTGATTCAGATGAAAGTGATGAAGAAAACTGTGTTGTGCTAACCAGTGTTTCAGATGTCAACCTCAAAGAGCTAAAGAAGGTAGAAATTCACTATGGGATTGAAGTTTCTGAAAGTGAAGATGAAGAGGACTCCTCTGACAGTTTTGCTGATCTTCTGAGGAAGATACTGAAACAATGTGAGGCAGTTCTTCAGACCAATCAGGCCCTGACTGACAGAGTCAAGCTCTTGGAAGAAGAACGAAGGAAATGTCTGCTCCCATTCAATAATCAAGTTACCATACTGAAAAGGGAAGATTCTGGAAGGCAGATCAATGTTGAATCTTCTTCAGTAACCGCCAAGACAGCTGATCCGCAGAGTAATATCCTGGACGAAATTCTGTCTTACCAAAGACTTGGAAAAGGGAAAACAGGGCTTGGATATACTGGTGAAGAAAGCTCTAGAGGAACAGTGTTCATTAAAGCCTCAGATGTTGAGATAGATGAGAAAAAGAATTTAGTTGGAACTAGACATGTGAACAAGAGAATGCTGCAGCATCAGGCACAACATTCTTCTCAAACAAAACAAAAGACTCAGAATAAACAGGGTATCTGTACAAGTTTTGGGAATCAGAAGATCAACTCTAATCTGAAGCAGCAGCGCAGAACCTGCTCAGTTGAAAAAGAAAACGTAAAATCCAGGAACAACACATACTGCATAAAGACTCCGGTTCATGCTGCCTCTCAGAAAAACAGTTCCTGGAAAGAACCACAGAGAAGGATTGCTAAGACAAATGTAAACAGCAGCTTTTACAGATTTGGAAACCCAAACACGACAAAGGAAGAGATAGGAGGATGGAAGATCAGAAGAAGAAAGACTCTGGTTTGTCTCAAATGTGGGTGAAGAAAGCTCCATCAGAACCTCTTAAGGATTCTCCGAACAAAGGTGCAGTCTGAACTAAATAGGTGAACCAGCTATCTTGTGCTATAGCAACCGGGTCAAGAATAAAGCTTGTTCACATGTTTTGGTCGCTAATAATGGGAGGAGGCACATGGGAGGCACGTGATCTAACAACTTCAAAATTAAAAAGAAAATAACGGGTAAATATTTTCTAGGGCAAAGACAAAGGTGCAAAGGGGATTTCCAAAATTCACTGCCGATCATCCTCTGTGCACTCCTCGAACCTTTTTCATCTCTGTAGCAATGGTGAAAACACGTGGCTTGAAGAAGAATCTGGCAGCAGACCGACAAGGGAGGTCTGAAAGAAGGACCAAGTCTCGCAACGAAGACCCTGCTCAGCGCCTGGATGTGGTGGTATGGGAACCAGCACCCCTTCCTGTGTCGGACAGCGAGCCCTCTACACACAAAGAAACACCCCAGAAGAGGAGGCGGTTGGTTCGTGACGGAGAACCTGTCTCCAGTACTGCTGTGCTGCCAGAAGAGGCTGTAGCTGAAGTTGTCTCTGAAGAAGAACAAGTAGCAGAGGCTGCTGTGGCAGCCTCTGCAGAAGAAGAGTACAGATCGCTTGTCATGTCCCCAGGCATTATTGGTGAAGGGGTGGAAACAGGGGCTGAGTCTCCTGAACAAGAACCTGCTGCAGCACATCCTCCTCCTCCTTCAGACAAGGGAAAAGCCCCTATCTTGATCCCAGTCTCCAGCAGTGAAGGAACAGCCAGTGAAGAAGATGAAGAAGGTTCTCTTGGTGGACCTTCTGAGAGAGGACCTCCAGCGGTAGACTTGTCTGCTCTCACAGTGGGAGGTACATGGTTCAGAAATAGAAGTGCCTCTCAATCCTGGAGTGCTGTTGAGAGGAAACACATTGTGTATGAGAAGAGACTGGTCTACGACAAGTACAGATCAGCTGCTATGATTCAGCTTCTGACAGAGGTAAATCTTCTCAAGTCCCTAACCTTTCCTCACCGATTCAATATTATCCTGGTTAGAGATTTTATTGTGAATATGGAGGAGAAATTTGGAGATGAAGGAGCGGCTGAGTATGGGAAAAGCTGGGTACAGGGTAAGTCAGTGGTTATTACCCCTGAAATTATTGATGCATTTCTTGGAATTTCTGAGAATGCAAGAGCTCCCACTGATGTTAAGCCAGAGTTTGTGGCGAAGATTCTGACAGGGGGAGTGTGCCTGTCTTGGGTTGGTCCTAACCTCAATGCTGCTGAGCTTACCTCCAAGTTTGCCCTGCTGTATCATCTGGGCATTCGAAACTGGATCCCTAGCTCTCACAGGGGGAAGGTTAACAAAGACTTTGCTAACCTTCTCTATTCTATTGGGAAGAAGAGGAAGATCAGCCTGGGCAGTGTTATGTTCCCTCAGGTGGCTACTCATGCCGGGAGTGCCTCCTCCAGCAAGCCTATTGTGCTACACTCTCTCATCTATGGGATCATGGTCTCTCAGCACCCAGAGTTTGGTGAGATTTCTGAAGGTTTATCTGAGGAGCTGCAGGTCTTCACAGTAGATCACAAGCTATTCAAGGGAAAACATGTAGTGGATGTTGCTTATGAGGATCTTCTAATGGTTGGTTCTTCAGTTCCAGCTCCCCTGGAGGACTCTCTTCCCCCTGCTGCATCCATTCAGCCAGCTCTTCGTGCCAGAATTATGAGCCATCTCAGGTCTGAGCTGCTCATTCTTGATACTGAGGCCAAACGGAGGGATGCCAGGCGTGGCCAGATTAGGAGCCTAATCAGAGATTTGGAGTTCCTGGAGGATGAGGAGCAGGCCCCTTGAGCATCTATGACAAAAAGGGGGAGAGAAGATATTTTTATTTTGCTGAACTGCTACTGATGAACACTGTTTTTTACTGACCCTGCGTGGTCATGCTATGGCCATCTGTGGCCTCACTTACTTACTCTCTATTATTTTTATTTAGAGTATTTTTTTCTGGTTCACGGGAGAGTGCATATGCCCTAAGGTTTTGTCAAAATGCCAAGGGGGAGATTGATGATGCAAGTATGGCAGTGTTTGACAAAACCAGCATAAGTGAACAAGGAGCTGCTACAGTTCAAATTATCAAGCAAGCCAAGCAGAAGTGAACTAGCAGCAGCTGCAGCAGGGGATGCTGCAGCAGGAGCTTGTTCAACAGGCTGGTTCAACTGACCAAGCATAGCAGCTGCCTGGGCTTGTCCGGAAAGGCTGGAAACTCTATGCAGAGCCTCTGAAGATTTTCTAAATTGCTGAAGAGTTTTTTCCAGAGAGGTTTACTAGTCAGAGGAGGAGATTTGCATTGGAGATAATAATCAAATCTAATCTCCTAGATTTTAGGAGATAATTGATCTTGTTGGGTTAATTGCCTAAACCTGGAAATTGCTTAAAGTGGTGCAGCTATTTAAGCAGAAGGTGTTCAGGGCTGAAGAGGTTGATCGAAGCTGAGGGATACACGAGTGCATACACAGAATTCGCGGAGAGCAATTTGTTGTGTGCGACGGGAGTTTACTTCGATCATCACCCAAGAGCAGAGCTTTGAGCGCAGAGCTGAGGTGAGAGTTGCAGAAGAGAATCAGGACTTGCAGAGTCTGATTCGTGCTTGATCTGGAAGCCAATTCAGAGCTGGGGAGCTTGTTGGTTGATCAAGGGCAGCCGCGGAAGAACTGACGGGTGGAAGGCTCGGTCGAGTGTCGTGCGGCAGTACTCACTAGTGACAGGTGGTCACTGAGTGAGGGGGAGTTACTCAGAGTGTGCAGTGCTCTTGGAGAGGTTCGATCGGCTCGGCAGAAGGCCTTGGAGCGACGCGGACATTGTGCTTCAGCTGTGTGTTACAGCTGTTGCTGCAGCAACCCTGCTGAGTAGTGTAATTTAGAATAGGCTGAGTTCTTTGAGAGGATTGTAGCTATTCTAGATTGACATATTGTAGAGGGTGTGCAGACACAAATCAGAGCTTGTTCTGATTGTGTTGAGTGGTCCACACTAGGTTAAGTAGCATAGGTTGCGTGAGTTGTAACCTTGTGTACTTGGAACCTTCGGATTGAGTGGATTGAGGACTGGAGAATAGTCCTCCCCAGACGTAGGCAGATTGGCCGAACTGGGTGAACAAATCTGTGCCTTGTTCATTGCTTGCTGTGATAATATTTAAGTGAACAAGAGTGTGCTGCAGCAACTGCTTGTTCACAGAATCTGTCGAACTAAGACACTACGAATTTCAAAATATATTATCTGTAACTGTATATATATAAAGAAATTTGTATGAAATTCTTTCTACTATAGCTTTCTACTTTCATCGGTCACATCAGGTCCATGTGCAGTAGCCGAAGCGGTATGAAGATGATGATTTCAGTCAATTTTGGGCGAGTCACCTTCTTCTGTTTTCCAATTTGGCAATCGCCACAAAGTGCACTCACTCTCCTTTGATCTCAGGAATTCCTCGAGCCCAGTGCTCAGAAGCAATCCTTTTGAGAGTTCTACGATTCAGATGACTCATTCATTTCTGCCACAAATTCATCTCTTCGGTCTTGGTCATCAGGCAGATTGACGCAAAGGCTCCTATTCCTACCTTCAGTAGGTAACAATTGTTGGCGAATCATGTTCAGTTCATTATGCATCTTCCATCTTAGTCAAAACACTTGGTAGAATTTTTGTGTGAAATTAACAAAGTGCGTACCGTCACATAATTGACTTATGCTGATGAGATTTGCTTTTAGTTCATCCACAAGCATCACATTCTTTAGCTTAGGCAATCCTTGAATGTTTAGAGTTCCTTTTTCAAATACCCTCCCTTTCAGCCCATTGCCAAACATCACGTGCAGTTCTTTGTATGATTAGATGTTGGTCATGAGGTTCGATCTCCTGTCCCGTGTCCCGAGCATCCACTGTCGAAGTACCAACTTCCTTCTTTCGTTGAATTTGATGAGCTATAGGACACATAGCATAGTGTCTGCTTCTTGACCTATTTATACGATAGTCTTCGTGGTATCAAGTACCTGGTTCGAATATGACGAGCTATAGGATGTGACCAGCTTGGTTGCAAAAGTAGCAGATGCGTTTGTCATTCAGGATTTTCCTTACATGATAAGGTTGTTGTAACATTTGTTGTTTGTTTCTCCCAGGTATTTTCTTCCGAACCTGCTTTTGAAGTCTGGTTGATCTGTCCACATTTTCACTAAGGGTTTAGGTTGTTATGGCTCCTGGGCTTTAAAAAACTGTGTCTATCCAGAACTAAACTCTCCATAGCCAAGACTAGTGTTCCCTCTTCCATGCATTTGACATGCTAGAATGGTGTCGAGGTTGCTAGATCAAATATTTAGCATTTTTACCATTCTCTTTTATTGGATCAGCTCTTCAATCACAGCAGCATAGTCTTCCTCATGTTGTTTGGCTTGAGTCGTCAGGGAGATGATGGTTGGGTTTAGGTAATTCTTCTTAGACTTCAGGGCATCACAGTTTCTTGCAAGTCCTCTTTCTGTTCTTCTAAAAGAGACACCTTTGTATTCAAATCCTTATTGATCTCAATAACTTCCACCCACTTACGGAGCATCAGGGCAAAGTTTTCAGCGAGAGATTCCTCGTTGAGCTTTTCGTCATCGCTACTGTCTGAATCAGTATACCATACTCCACTTTTCTAGTGTCCAACTTGATTGATTTTTCACTGTTGAGTTCTGCTACACATGCCAAGGCTAGATTGTTCATAGGTTCAGCTTCATCTTCACTTTCCTCTGAGTCTCTATTGATTCACTTCGCAACGTAGAACTTGTTGTTGTTCTTCTTTTTTTGGCTGCTAGGGCATTCTGATTGCATGTGGCCAAGACCTTCACATCCCCAGCAGCGAATTCCCTTTTGTTTTACATTCCTCTCTTCACTGTTTTGATCAACATTCCTATTCTTTCTTGGGAAGTTTCCTCCTCTTCTAGACTGATTTCTTCTATCAGATCTTTAACCCGTATATGAGGGTTTTTGGCCTAGTTTCTTTATAATCTTTCTAAATTTTTGGCCAACAGTGCAAGAAGCTGCATTATCCCCTCTAAGGATGCTTGCTTCTCATCTATTTTTTAGTTCAATGTTCTTTCCACGGGATGTGGAGCTTCCCCTAGCAGCTTCATCTTAATTTATTTCAGTAACCGATCAACGCTTCCAATCTTATATTCTCGGTATCTTGTGTGCCTCTTCTATTGCGATAAACAAACCTTGGGGCCAGTGATCTGAGCACCTTACGAATGAGTTTTTTTTTCCTTGGATTGATTCTCCGAGTGCATGAGCTTCATTTGATAGATCACACAACTTTGCATTAAAGTCTGTTATGGTTTAGTCTTCATGCATCCTCAGGTTCTCAAACTTTTTGATGATCATCTGGATCCTTGACGTCTTAACTTTGTCTGTGCCCTCAGAATTTTCCCAAGCTTGTTTAGGAACATCGCAGCTTGAGATCAGTCTTAAGTTGTTTGCATCTACTGCGGAAAATAAGGCATTGAGAGCTTCAGAGTTTCCAGATGCAATAGCTTCTTCTTCATCATTTCATCGATCTTCAGATTTCTTCTGTGCTACTCATGCGCTGTTTACCACCAGCGGATGCGCCCATTCTAAG